>AWWV01010458.1:0-12566 GCA_001974805.1 Corchorus capsularis | reverse complement strand
TATATATATATATATATATATATATATGTAAGTTATTTTCAGGTTCAAATTCCTTATTTTACTAATATTATTTTTTCCTGTTAGGGCATAGCTACTAAGCTATTGGATATCAAACTTTCCGCCTGATGTTGCAGCAAACAATTTGGTAGTTTTCGCCCCCTCAATTTCAGCTAATTCAGTTGTTTAATAGTTTAAAATTGTCTTTGAGAGTTTATGTTTTTATCCTTATTATTGTGATTCTATCTTATCAATTTTTGCAGTCTCACCAAACTGAAACCCCCAAAAATGCATTTGATTTTGGAGCGTTTGTTGGAGACTTGATTGTTGAGGACGATGCCAGAGACTTGATTGTTGAGGACGATGCCAACAGGTTCTTTTTATTACTTTTTGTTTCTTAAACTCTCAAATTTGACATCAAAATGGCTTCAAGTATTGAGATTTGAATTTTCTTTGTCTTTCATTTGCAGCGATGATATATCATTGGAGGGGCTTCAACAAGAATTGGAAGAATGCAAAAATGATGATGTAAGTAGTTTTCCTTTTGTTCTCATTTGGACTACTGCTGTATGCTTTCCTTTGAGGCTTTAGATCATACCTGCAACAAGTGAAAACATGGTATACTATGTTTAGCAAAGTGAGTTGATTAAGTTGGCAAGGCATATTTATGTTTTCCTCCTCAATGTATATAATGTAGGCGGTTGCAAACATATTGTCAAAAGGTATAAAACTAAGGGAGTACAGAAAGGGGGTTGTGAGCAACCTACGACAGGTTGAGTTGGATTCAATTCAGGTTTGTGATAATTAACTTATAAGAGATCTTGCACTCTTTTTTGATGCATAATCTTTTTTCATTTTGCATTCTATGTTAATTGTTAAATATGCTTCTAAACTTTTTTTTTTCTCTTGACTTAATTTATCTTTTATATGGTATTTTGTAATTACACAATAATGGCTGGTCTATACATTAATTGTGTTTTCTATTTATTATTTTTGGCTTAACCATTTTTGTAGCATCTGAGAAAGAAGTGGTAGGTGATTAGCACATATTGTTTCTGTAGAGAATATTCGGGCTTTTCATTTTGCAGCCTGCAACTACTCTTTTTTCTTTCTTGTTTTTTCTCCTTTCTTTAAGTTTTTATAGGAAATTAGGAACTATAGGCATAACCATAGTCAAGCTTTGTTAAATTGTTTTCCTTTTATTTTAGTTTTTATTTTGTTAAATTCTTAAGGTCCTTCATTCCTCTTGAGCATCAGTTCATTATTCAAGCAAATAACAATTTGTTTCTTTTCCAGTTGCCTTTCTGGAGGCGGAAACAAAGAGCAATAAGCAGCATGGACATTTTTTTAAGGACAACCAAGCAAAGCTAGCTACAATGCCAAAAGCAACCAAGGCCCAAGGGTTGTCCTATCTTACCTTCCTTAAGCTACTTTCATGACATTTTTAGGAACAGATTGTGGGAACCTCATTGTAACCCACATTCATTTTTTCGTTTTTCTTATTTTTTTAATGATGGATAAAAAAGAAACGGTTGAATTTGATGTTAAAAAAAAAATCCATAGAAGAAAGTAAACAGATAATATCATTAAGTTTTAATTAATATAAGAACGTAGATTTTTGTTCCTAGATAAAATTCTATATTTACTAGACTTCTATTATATATATATACTATATATTATTTTTTGTAGCAACGTGAAATTACTTAACAGTCCTTCCAACTTTTAATCTGGTGAGACCTTATCGCCCCGTTTTAGTAATTTTTTACAAATAATTAATTAACACTTAATTATTAAAAGAGTTATAAAACCAAACCATTAACTCAAAATAAAATCAACTCTTCAGATATTCATTGTTGTTATTCCATTTTTTTAGAACCGTTTTAGTTCATTGGGAATGATTCATAATAAAGTCTTCCGGAATTCATTCTTGAAATCTAATTACAGAACAGGACGTTTCATTCCTTTAACTATTCAATACCCATCTATTCTCATCTTATCTTTAATATAGCAATTCTTTATCTTGATTTTAATTAACATACTTTTTTTAAAGAGAAACAAAATTTAAATTTACTGCTTTCACTGTTTTGTTGAAATACATTTTATTTAAGTTGGATTGTATGTGATTGGAGTTTGATTATTGTTATTTGACTATTTGCATTTTATGTTGAGTGAAGAATTGTAGTACAAATCGAAGTGAATTTTTTTATTTCCAAATTGGATAAAATGATAGAATTTGGCTTTTTTAAAGCCAAAGAATTGGAGTTAGTGTGTAGTAAGGAATTCTCCTTAATATGCTGACATCATAGCTAAATTTTAAACTCTTCAATTTCCATTACAGATTTAGACGTTACAAAAAAAATGCAAAGCCACAAAAGAAAGACTTTCACCTTATGTGTTTATTTTACAGTTTTAAATATTTCAGTTTATTTAATTCTGTAACAATAGTTTTCGTTAAATTGTGCAGTATAATACTGAAAAAACAATTATTTAAAGCACATTTTGTATCAATTCAAAGCATGGAGCTGTGAGTTATGCTATATATAACTACATGTGTTTATCAATTTGGAATAAATACGGATAGCTTTAACAATGTTTATTTTGCATTGTTAGAAAATGTCGAAATAAATTTACAATAAAGAATGAATTTTTGCTTTGACAAATACCAATGCTTTTTGTCCGTATTGCTGAACTTATTACCTTTAATATACTACTACTATTTAAGGTTAACCTGCTCCTTATTGCGAATATCAAACTACAACAGCTCATATGGAACAAACTTTTATTTTTAACAGAATCAAATTCATCCTAAGACTTCCTCTTTAAATTTTACTCACTGTAGAGCACAACTCACATCAATCAATTTATATTGCATTAAAAATTTGGTACTCAACTTTTCCCACTCCTTTACATTACCAAACGATTCATACTCCTTAACAACACTAAACTACACTAAAATTAAGGTAATTCATATAAAAGCAACTTTTTAACAATTCAAATTTCAAAACACTCGACGTGTCAGCGCGAGCTACCCCTCTCGTTATGTATTAAACATAAACTCCAAGTTTGCAATTATATATAAATAGTAAAAAATATTCCATTCTATTAACAATGAAGACTAAAGAATTTCAAATATATGAATATAAATTTCTCATGTATAGCTGCTTAGCACCTTAGTACTTTGTATTTATATATATCTTTAGTTAATTATTCAGATTTGTACCGTTCTGAAATATTTGTGGTTGACCCCATAATCGACGAAGGTAGAAATCTGACTCAGATGCAATGGAATAATACCAGGGGATTTCAATAAAGTTATTTAAAAAATTTTGTTCTCGCGTTGAGCTACGTGTAACACACGTGTAGGAGAAAACTAGGAGTAATTAATAAGTTGTATTTCTAAATTCTTATAGCGCCAATTCTTAGTTATTTTTCCCTATTAAACATCATTTTTATTAACAGTCATTATCCAATTTTTTTTTCCCTAATGAGTCCACACCTCAAGAAAAAATAAATACATAAAAAATCCACAAGTCAACTCACTCAATCGTCTCCACCTCCCTTTTTTATCACCTCATTTGTCCATGATGATGACATTTGACCAATTTCATCATGAACAGTATTGCTTCCATAAAAGTAGAAAATTAACAAGTTGATGAAGCTCATAACAAGAAAATTAAATAAAATCAAGTTTATAATCCATACATATCATTTTTATTTTGGAGAGAATTTAGATGGTAAGAACTAGTTTAAGTTCCACAATATGGTTGGTACGAGGGAAGTAGGAAGGAAAGAAATGTTAGGGAAAGAAAATGGGAGGGAAATACAATTTTTTTTTTGTCAGAACAATTCTCTTTTATTTGATAGAAAGGAAATACAACAAAGGAATTAAATATGAAGGAAATATGAGAGAAATGACGAGAGTTATTTCTCTAGGATCAGCTCCTCCCAACATTGGGAGGAAAGTCCCAATTCCTTAACTTGTAACTTATAACGAACTCACATTTCTTGGTTGCATAATAACTCCATAATTGATCACTACCAATCTATACTATATTAAAAAGTACAATCTCTTGTAAAACTTTTAAATCATTCATTATACCCTTATTTTTCGAATATCTATACTATATATAAAAGTATGAGTTTTGTAAAACTTTTGAATCGACCATTATACCCTTATTTTTCTAATATATTTCTTAAATGTCATTGTTTAAACTTTTATAGTTTTACTCAACTGAAAACTTTATTTTTATTTAATTAAATCTAATTCTTTATAACTATTTTATTTTTACCATTTTACTATTTTAATTAAAAAAATTTAGATATATTAGAAATTTTAATTAAATATAATCTCTTTATAACTATTTTATTTTTACCATTTTTAGTATTTTAATTATATAACTTATATATATTATAATTTTTTAAATATATTTCTTAAATGATATGTTTAAAATTTTACAATTTTATTCTACTACAAACTCTATTTTTATTTAATTAAATGTAATATTTTTATAAATATTTTATTTTTACCATTTTAATTTTAATAAATTGGTTTTTTAAAAATATTTTAATTTTAAAAAATTGGAGACTTTTTGATAGGTTTGGACCCAACCAACCATATTATAAACTAATAAAAGTATTATCATCGTTACTTTAAGTTTAAAAGTTAAAATAAGTTGTATAATCACTAATTATTCATATTTTTAAGAACTAATTAAGTTAAAATAAGTTGCATAATCATTAATTACTAGATATTGTCCCTGCGCATTCGCGTCGGTATTTTCAGTTTAGGATTGGAATTGATTAATTTCAATTCTAAGTAAAATTTTATCTTATGTAATAGGAATTAAGTTAAATTGAAGAAGGAATATTGTTAGAATTCTAATGTCTATTCAAATAATTATCTACTGTAAAAAGGAAATTGAGTTTTACTTTGATTATAATTCAATATTATAAATATTATTTATAAATATTATTTGGATTTCAAATATATGAATAATATATATTGATTTTCTCCCAACCAATCAACTTTGGACAAATTTCAACAGGAGAAAAATCAAATACTGAGCATATAGCAGTTTATATAACTTTAATAATAAGGTATAGATATTCAATATGGTGTGAAAAGGCGTTTGTCGAGACTGATTCTCTCATGGCAATGAGACAGATTTCGAAAGGCAGAGGATCTTATTGGAGAGTGGAAGATTGCTCAATGATGTTTTGGATTTGTCTTCTTATTTTGTTCAGTGTAACTTTGCTCATGTAAGACGTGATGCAAATTTCTTGGCACATCGGTATTCAAATTAGACTATGGTCTAAATGATGATCATGTATGGTATAAGAGTCTACCTTTTTTGTTTGTAATCCGGATACTATTTAATGAAACGCTATACTTTATTCTAAAAAAAAGTTAAAAAATGATTGAGTCGTCAATAGTCATAAAATAATCCCCACTGAATCTAACTAGGTAGCTAGGGTAAGCGGAGGTCGATCCCACAGAGAAGAGATGAGGAAACGATAATTGAAATAAAACAACTAAATAAACACTAAAGATTAATCTAAAGCTAAGGAAATTGGGGATTGAAAATAATCAATGAAAACAATTAATTAAACTAAACTAAAGAATAAATTATCTAAAACTAGTGAAAACAAGTAAAGAGTTTAGAAAACAATCAATTTAAAACAATACTTCCTTACCAATGATAGACAATTAATTAAGAGATATGGATCATAGACTCAAAACATGAAATTAATATGATAGATTATTAAATTTAGCAAGTATCCATCTTACGCCACTCTATTGTCATCTAGAGGTAAGACATCAAGCAAGCTTAATCTAACAACTCCACTTGAATATATTGACCTAGGTCTCAAAGTTTCCTTCGATTCCTAACATGCTATTAGTTAACTCAACTTTTTTGGTTAGGGAAAACTCTTTTATTCCGGATTTCATCCATCAGTTAGTGCAGAATCATCAAGAATAAAGCATTAAATTCTTTTAGTGCTCACATGCTTAATTAATTAAAACCAAACCTATTATCATCTCTAGCTTTTTTGGCATCTAGAATCAAATAAGGAATATGAATCCCATTGTACCCATGGTCGTGGTATACAATTTACATCGATTAAGAGGGTGGACTGGTCGGTCTCAACCTAATAAAAACAATAGATTAATCTAATTATCTCTCTAGTGCGCACCTAGATTAACAATCATCATAATCATATGAACATAATTGAATAATCAGGCAATCCCCCGGGTTCCTTATCAACAATCATGAACTTAACCTCAGAGATTCACACACATACTCAATTCAGATTAAATCATACTAAAAATCATAAGAATTAAAGATCAAAGGAGTCTCACCATATCAATTAATTAAAAGCATCAAAGGAAAAAGAGTATTTAAACACTTAGCCTCTCATGAATTGAAGAGAATCCATAAGAGTCATAAGAATAAGAAAACTTACAGAAAAGCAGCAGCCTTGGCGGCTGCCAAGAGCTAAAACCATCCTAAGCTAAAGCTAGAGAAAAAAGAAGATTATGAGATTATGTTGTGAGATGTGTGTAGGGTTTCTATTAAGTAGGTATTTATAGGAGACTATCTAGGGTTCCTATTAGAGTTAGGATTGACTTAGAACAACTCTAGGGCCGTGCTTAGCAGCTAATTAGGTCTTCAAGTTAGTTTAAACTAGCTTCATGGGCTGAAACTAATGAAATCCAAAATCTGGCCCAAAACTGGTTCTGTCCGAAATCTTCAGGGGCATTTTTGACCTTCTTAACAGCAAAACTGGGCTTTGTGATCTTCATCAAAGTTGTAGATATTTGAGTTAACTTTCCAACGCATCTTGAATCATCACATTTGAAGCTCTGTAGAGAAAGTTATGAATTTTCTCCCAAAGTGTTACTGAAATCGGAATCAATTGAATAGCTTCAAGAAAAAGACACCAGGTTTGTGCTGAAATTAGCAACTCCGACTGTCCCTGGGCGCCCGGATGAAATGCCTAGCCGCCCAGGTTGTAATCCTAGCAAACCAGGTCATCTGGAAAACCTTCAGGATGTCGCCTTCTCTTGACTCAATCTTCAAAGTTTTTGATCTTCCACCTTGGAGACTTGTAACAATCTTCATTGCTTCCTCAATTCATCAAAATCATCTCCAAAGGATCTTCAATCACGAGCTTCGCATCTACAAATCTTCCTTGAAAAATCCCTTTGAATAAATGTGTCATATTTCCATCAAAATAACTCCAAAAAGTAGCAAAAATAGCACTTTTGTACTTTTCTTCTCTTCAAGACCTATGATCACAAATATTGCCATTATAAGACATAATCAAACACAATTAAGCACAAAAACTACTAAAAACATATGAAAATGATCATAAAAATAGGGCATATTTTGGTCGGATCAAAAAATTATTTAAAATTTAATTATTGTGATTGACATGGTTTTAGTTTTTAGTGTGCATTGATAGTTTAATATACTGGAGTGTGTAACAAGAATTTAAAATAGTTTTAAATAAAGGAACGCTAACATAAAATTATTTCTTTTGATTTATTTATAATTAACTTCAATTATTATTTTAATTTTTATTTAATTTAAACATAATGTATCGCGTGCAACACACGTGGAGGAGAAGACTAATATCTCTTAAATGTCATTGTTTAAACTGTTATAGTTTTACTTATTAAAAACTCTATTTTTATTAAATTAAATCTAATATCCTTATAACTATTTAATTTTTACCATTTTACTATTTTAATTTAAAAAAATTATATATATTAGAATTTTTTAAATATACTTTTATAGTTTTACTCAACTAAAAACTCTATTTTTATTTAATTAAATCTAATATCTTTATACCTATTTTATTTTTATCATTTTACTAATTTAATTAAAAAACTTAGATATATTAGAATTTTTAAAATATATTTCTTAAATGATATTGTTTAAATTTTACAGTTTTTTTAAGAAATAAACTTTAATAATTATTCTACTAAAAACTCTATTTAAATTCAATATTTTTATAAATATTTTATTTTTACCATTTTAATTTTAAAAAATTGGAGACTTTTTGGTAGGTGTGGACCCATTTTAATTACAATATAAACTAATAAAAGTATTATTATCAAGTTAGAAGTTAAAATAAGTTGTCTAATCATTAATTATTCATCATTTTTTAAACTAATTAAGTTAAAATTTATTTAAAATTTAATTATCGTGATTGACCTTTTTTATTTTTGGAGTGTATATTGGCAGTTTAATGTATTTGAGTGTATAACAAGAACTTAAACTTACTAAAAATAAAAAGAAGAGCAAAATGCAATTATTTCCTTTGACTTATAAAGTTAGAGGAGTTGACGCAAAAAAAAAAAAGTTAGAGGTGGCAATCGGGCGGGATGGACGGGTTTTGGGTCATTTGGGTCTAAGTCAAATGAGTCGGGTAATGTTTCTCGGGTCTTTCGGGTTTTGACTTATATGGGTTCAGGTCATTCGGGTCTTGGGTCTGCTATGTCTAGGCCAGGCAGGTTCGGGTTTTGACCTCAGGTTACTCGGGTTCTGGGTCATTCGGGTTTTGGGTTTTTCAGGTTTAGGACTTGGATCAATTGGGTTAGGCTTGAATTTTTTAATGTTTAATTCTTAATTTTATTTAATATCTTTATTATTCGATTTATTTACTTATTTTACAATCCACTATCGGTGAAGTTTAGCAAACTGCATATACGAGGTTAAAGAGTTGACATATGTCCATTTATATATTAATTTTTAATATTAAATACATAATTAACTATGAAGTGGGGTATGTGTTCAAATAAATATTGGTTATATAATATCTAAATTTATGTTCTTTCCTAATAGAAAAAAATTGTCAAGAAATTACTAATTAATTATTATTATTTATTCATTATGTAAAAAAATAAATTACTAATTATAAATTTATCATAAATTATTTATATAACTGATTTAGTATTTATTCATATCTGTAACAATATATAAAACGTGAAGTAGAAGTACCAAGAAACCAGTTGAGAAACCTCACCACATTCACCCAAGAACAAATTGTCAGGGGTATTTCGGTAGTTTTGTGCTTGGTATTTTTGTTATTTTGGTTGATGGTTGAGGGTGTTTTGGGAAGTTTGAAACAAAGTTACTATTGGTGGACCCCGCTCTCAATAAACAAATCATATTTTTGCTGAATTATTTATCAAATGATCCTTATACTTTTATGCTTTATGTTATTCAGTCCCTCACAAATTCTGGGTTGGACGATTGAACGTTTCGGCTTTAATTCTTTTATTTTTTGTTTTACTTGTCCAATCAAGGTGATTCAAGTGTCTATTAAAAAGTAATTTCATGATCTACAACTTTCATGAATGACTGAAAAACCAATTTTCATGTTACGTATCTAAAAAATTCTTCTTAAATTTTGTGGTCTCGATTGTCGGTCTATCTAATATTGTATAATTTTCGATCCAATTGTCCGATTGAGGTTGTTCAAGTGTCTTTTAAAAGGTTATTGTGTGATCTATGACTTTTGTCAAGGACCTGAAAGCTGAATTTGATCAATGAGTTTCATGGAGGGTTCGAGATGGAACTTTTATGTTTGGTCTCCATAAACAAATATATTTTTTGTTGGATTATTTATCAAATGATCCTTATACTTTTATGTTTTATGCTATTTAATCATTTGCAATTATGGGTTGGACGATTTAACGCGTCGGCTTTTATTTTTGTATTTTCTGTTCTATTTGTCCAATCAAGGTGATTGAAGTGTCTATTAAAAGGTAATTTCATGATCTACAACTTTAATGAAAAACTTAGAAGTCAATTTTAATGTTTTGATTCTAAAAAATGTTTCTTAAATTTTTTTGGTTTTGATTGCCGGTCTATTTTATATCGTATAATTTTTGGTCCACTTGTCTGATTGAAGTTGTTCAATTGTCGGTTAAAAGATTATTGTGTGATCTACGACTTTCATTAAGGGCATGAAAGTTGAATTTGATTAATGAGTTTCGTGGAGGATTCAAGAGGCAATTTTTATGTTTTGTCTCCATAAACTAATATTTTTTTTTGCTGAATTATTTATCTAATGACCCTCATACTTTTATGTTTCATGCTATTGAATCCTTTACAATTATAGGTTGGACGATTTAACGTTTTGACTTTTCTTTTTGTGTTCTATTTGTCCCATTAAGGTGATTCAAGTGTCTACATGAAAAACTCAAAAACGATTTTAATGTTTCGGTTCTAAAAAATGCTTCTGAAATTTTGTGGTTTTGATTGTCGGTCTATTTAATATATTGTATAATTTTCGGTCCACTTGTCTGATTGAAGTTCTTCGAGTGTCTCTTAAAATGTTCTTGTGTGATCTATTACATTCACGAAGGACCCGAAAGCTAAATTTGATTCTCCAGTTAAAGTTATTCAAGTGTCGGTTAAAAAGTTATTGCATGATCTATGACTTTCATAAAGGACTCGAAATCTTAATCAATTCGATTATTGGTTTTATTAGTTTCTATTAAGAATTAATCCACTATTCATTTTCTTTGATTAGTTTTGATCATCAATTATATAAAATTTTGTTCTCAATCTTTCTAGTTCAATTAACAATGTTTGTCATTTCTCATGATGTAAATCAATAATTCTCTTAATTATCATTCAACTTAAAAAAGAAAAAAAAATTTGTGCCCCGTAGCGAAGCGCGGGCGTAGTATCATTTAAAGACCAATTACGAGAGCTCTTCAGATGACTTCTTACCAGTAGAAGCACATTCTTTTTCACTAGAAAATCGAACACTTGACACTTGGAGTGGTATTAGTTTCTTTAAAGACCAATTAGGAGAGGTCCTCATACCAGTAGAAACACATTCTTTTTCACTAGAAAATCGAACACAATCGAACACTTGACACTTGGAGTGGTATTAGTTTCTTTAAGATTGTCTATACATATGCAAGGCACTTGGTCCAATCTCGATTCCACGTGTAGGCCGGTCGGGTGTCTTGTTGCCCCAGATGGCTACACGTAAGGGGGCGTGTCAGAGTGGTAATATCCCATATTGGTTATGTTTGACATGATTAAGTGCCAATTGGCAATAGGTTGAGAGGCTCATCATGTATATAAGGTATTCAATCATATCAAACATAACCAATGTGGGATATTACCACTCTAACAATTCCCATAAGCCTATAATCACCATAAGAGTAAACCTCAAACTTGTTCTTATCGGGATGAACAATAATATACTCAACCAATGTAGGATATTACCACTCTAACAATTCCCATAACCATATAATCACCATCAGAGTAAACATCAAATTTGTTCTTATCAGGATGAACAATAATACATTCCTTGTATAATTGCTTCATGGCGTCACCTATGTTCATCAGGTTGGCTCCTGTTGCATCTGCCAGAATTTAATCATTAAAAACTTAAATTTGATCATCAAAAGAAGCATACATTGGTATTAATGGAGCGTTCACATCCACACTCACCTCTTCAAGCCATATTATTTGTATTAAGGGACATGAAGATCTCAAGAAAAGGTTATTATAGGACTTTAAGCAGCAACTTTTACATGAATATGCAAAATCAAAACAATACAAACTTCAGAATTTTCTCCATTCTCCCTGACTATCACACCTGCTTTCCTTTTATGGCTAGATAAATTGGCATCAATAATTGCATGAATTCCTTGCCTAATCGTCTTCAAGTATCACAAGCAGATGAATTCGGGAGTTGTTAGTAACTGGTCAAATTTTGTGTAAACCTATAGCATACATAAAAGGAAGATACTTAGATGTCATACAAGTCTCAATTTCTTGCAATAATATGAAACATGTAAAGTGAGACCCCAACTTGTTTGATTTCAACATGTGTTAATATATAGTCTTTAGTAGCACCAGTGTCAAAGAAAGCAGTGTCACAGACCATGGGCAAGAATGTTTTTTCCCATTGTTCCGGGAAAACATTAGCATATATAGCAAGAATAATGAGCAAGAACACGACTACACATTCATGACTAATATTATTGATATTTAGAGGCTGACAAAAGTCTAAACTTAAAGATAAATAGAGATTTGAAACAGAACAAATTAAAGTAAAGGAACTAGCTCACCGCATTCATCATCACGGAGATAAAAGAAGTTCCACACGTTGGAACAACTGCACTTTCCGCAGACATTTCAATTGCATCTGGTCCATCATTTGCATCAACATTCTGCAACTCAGCCAAGGCATCAACCCAGAGATATCTTGCCTTAGCCACTTTCATGACTTGCCAGTAAATTTTGGCATAAACGTCACGGTACATTGGCTCCGGAAAGTCAGGGAGCAAGAAGTACTTGGGTGTCTGGGATTTCCGTAATTCTTCTGGATCCATCTTTAGAATTCTTCTTGTTATCTTTGGGTTTGAAAACCCCATGGAAACACAAGTTAAACTTAGAAAATAAAGCAGGAAGGATCAAAATATAACTTCAAGTTCAACAGATAAGTTCACCAAGATTCAAACATAATTCCCACTAACAGTCCCATCTCCTTGAGAGTTGAGACTACAAATATCTTCAATCTCTCTCTCT
>AWWV01010457.1:0-22653 GCA_001974805.1 Corchorus capsularis | reverse complement strand
TTCCTATATCCTTCAATTTAAAATAATTTATTTCTCAATTGGCATCAAGGGTATTTTGGTCGATTAATAGTTCATTTTGACTTCTTGGTAAGTTAGTCCATTTGTTAAGCCATTTACCAATTAGCATTTAGTTTCATTAGATCGCGTTCTCATACCAAAAGAAAAGAATCCAATAATATTTTTCTCTTAAATTAAAATAGCACTCGCATTAAGCATTAACATTCACATTAGTAGTTAGGCATTAGCATTAGCAGTTTGGCATTGTCTTATATGAAATCATTAGTAGTTTGGCATTGACTTACATGAAATCGTTTTAATAATATAATTTGGTTCATTTTAGTAATATAATTTGGTTCATATTAGTTTAATTGGACAAATCCTTCGTAAATAAAGTCTACATCTAAATAGAATTGGCATTAGAATCATTTTGGTTAAATAGAATTGGCATTAGAGTCATTTTGGTTAATTAGCTTTTGTTAAGGTTGCCTTCACAAATTACAATGAAGAAAATTGATAGTTGAAAAATCACAAAAAGAGAAGTCTTTCATTTGCATATTGTTCCATAACTTCAATTGGTAGCCCTTTGGTCATTTGTTTTAATATGAAACCATTTTGGGAAACCAATTTGCTTCATGTTAATCTAATTGAATTATCTCTTTACATGGCATAAGTAGGATTTGCATTTTTATTAATTTCATTACATCATGGTACAAAAAAGGAAATTGGAAAAAAACAAAAATTTCATTTTTCATGTTTTAATTTACAGTTTACACACTTTACAAAAATACCAACAAAATAGAATAATGCAGGAGGTCACGTGACCTCATTTCCATTATCTCCTCCTTATCTCTAACTCCCTCCCCTAGTTTGATCTTCTTTGGAAATTTAGGTTGGACCTGCAGATCCAATTAGAGTGAGGTTAGTGACAAATTGAGTCAAAATAAGGCTGAAATTGGTGCTGAATGAGCAACAAGTAACAATGATGAAAGGAAACATGCAAAAGGGAATTCGACAGCCATAGAATCAAGAAGCATAGAGGACAATTGCACACAATGGCCATGACACGCAAGTGCAGTCCCAAATTTAGCAAGGTAACATAAGCAAGGATGAAGAGCAATACGGAAATCAAACAAAGAATATGACAGTGCATGATAGGGCAGCAATGAAAACGACAAATTGACACATTCACTGGCTCAATTCGGCAAGTTTTCCTCAATGCAAAATCCAGCTTACAGCAGCTCAAGACAATTAACAGCAGGCATTCGGCAAGCAAGAGCAGAAACAGGGCACAACACATCCCAGCAGCACTCATTCATCATTCCAATTCAGCAGCATTTCTCAATAAACAAGACCGCATGCATTGCATTCACTCATTCTCAGCATTTAACCAAATTTCCAGCAAATCACACTTGCATTTCATTAACAGATTCCAGTCATCAAGCCTCTAATCTGTTCTTAAGCCTAGTTTACCCTTTTTAAAGTTACATTGCATAGCATTCTCAGAGCATTTCAATTCCAACACAAGCATCAGTATAGAACATATTCACTGCTTTCACAGTCTAGCATTCATATCATAGCAAGCATAATCGTAGAATCCATGTGCATTCGTTCATGATCATCATCACAGCAGGCATCTCACTTGAGCATGGTCTTTAGGATCACAGTCATGGAGCGGCATCATATTTAGAAAATGGTTCAATTGCAATGGTCTTTACATTTAAATAAAGTCATGCATGCACATTGCCAAAAAGGGCTTCATACACAAAACAGAGACTTTAAGGCTAGTTTCAGATCATTAAGCAAGTTTAGCAAAAGAGGAGTTCCAGGGAATTAAGCAAAGTCACAGCGGTTCAAAGAGATTTGAGGCAATAATTAAGCAATTGGACAATCCAGCTTACAACAGCAGCAAATTCAATCAGAGGGTTTAAAAGCATTACAACAACAAAGAAAGAACAGAGAATCGAAACAGAGCATCTGCAGACATTTCATATCATGGAATATTCCATCATTTCAAGAAAGCATTATAAGCATGAGAATTGGCAATCACAAGCAAGGAAGGCAATCAAACAATTCAGCGGCAAAGAATTCCCACTTTCAAATAGCACAGAGGTTAGACTACCTGGATGTCGTGGAAGCATATCATTGGCTCATAGAATAAGTGTCAACCTGTGATTGGCCCCAAGATCCATGTTTCAAATCCTATTCGGCCAGTTCACCCACAAGATAGAAAATTACAGTAGGTTAAGTCAAATAAAATACAAAAATAGCAAAAACTGGATTTTATCTCAAAAATCACAAAAAGACAAAATATAGGAAAGGGAGAGGAAAGTGCACCTTCACTAGCTCACGTCACTCACACGTGCACATCTAGAATCACCTGCAGAAACAAACAAAAAACAGAAAATTAGCGAGCAAGTAAGCTGGTAAATAAAAGGGGAGGCCTGGTAAATAAAAGAAAGGGGGAGAGTGCTCGGGTAGTCCAGGGTATCAACGTTTGGAACAAAAGTTGGGAAAAATCAGATCTTTGGGAGGATAAAGCAAAGAGAAAGGATGGAAGAGGAAGGCTTACGGTGGTTGTCAATGATGGTTTAGGGCTTCGAAGGTGGCGGAGGAAAGAAGTAGCAAGCGGCACGGGTTTTAGGTTAGGAGAAGTTAGGTTCGGTTTAAGGAGAAGTTGAAGAAGAAAAAGATCTGGTGGAAGAAGACACCATTTGAACTTGGGACCCGACTCGGATCCGAACCTGACCCGATGGGTTCAACTATTTTGCTGATGGGTATGAGTTATTTGGGCCTTGTTATTTTCCTTTGTTAATTTCTATTGATCTTGGGTTGCTTATAATTATTTTGGATTTTAAATTAGTTTGGGCTTTTAATTCTTTTTACTGTTTGGGCTTCTGATTTCATTTATGCTTTGGACTTAGTTTATAATTAGATAGGTTTTAATCAAAATGGAATTAGTTCTTTTGGTAATTAGGAATTAAATTAGCTTTGGATAAATTAAGGATGGTAATTAATTGTAGTACTTAGTTATAGTTTCGATAAATTGTTAATAGAATGATAAAAATCAAGAAGAAAAAAGGAAATTAGTTAAGCACTTGCATTCATGTTTAATCTTCTTTAAACGTAGCAATTGCCATGCTCATGAGACTCAGATCAAAATGATCCCGTGATGGGAAAGGAGGGCGGCTCATTCATGCGTGTCTGAGTTTGATCGTCTTCTCCTGGAGGCTTGGAAATTTCCGGAGGTCGTTTACCATTTATTGGGAGGCGGCTGAAGGTGTTCCTCGTATAATTAATGGGTAATTAACCACAAATTGGAACTTCATGCATCATATGCATTTAAGAGTCTAGTGTATTAGTAAATTAAGAACTAAAGACGAAAGGTCTACAAAAGGGAAAGAAAAAGGGTGTCAGTGCAGAAAATACAAGGGTATCAGTAATACAACTTGATAAGTAAGTTGGTAATTAATAAACATAAAGAGTAAAAGATGACTAGTAAGAGTAAAAGGTAATCAGTAAGAGTAAGAGGTAATCAGTAAGAGCAAAAAGTAATCAGTAAAAGTAAAAGGTAATCAGCTAGTGGGTAATCAATAAGAGTAAAAGGTAATCAGTAAGAGCAAAGGGTAATTAGCAAAAATAATCAGTAAGAGCAAAGGGTAATTAGCAAAAATAATCAGTAAGAGTGAAAGGTGATCAGTAAGAGTAAAGGATAATCAGTAAAGTAAAAGATAATCAGTAAAATAGTAATCAGTAAAAAAAAATATAATAATGTAATCAGTAAAAGGTAAAATGGTAATCAGTAAAAGGTAAAATGGTAATTAGTAAAGAGCAATATGGTAATCAGTAAGAAGTAATGGCAATCAGTAAAAAAGTAAAAAGGTAGTCAGTAATGGGTACAATGGTAATTAGTATAGAGTAAAGTGATAATCAGTAAAGAGTAATAGGAATCAGTAAGAGTAAAGTAGTAATTAATAAAAAAGTAAAGAAATAATCAGTAAAGAGTAAAATGATAGTCAGTAATTAAGTTCAAAGAGTAAAATGGTAGTCAGTAGAAGAGAAAATGAAGAAAAGTAAAAAGGTAATCAGTGTTCAAGTTCAAAAAGTAATGGTAGTCAGTAAAAGTGAAATAGTAATCAATAAAAAAGTAAAAAAATAATCAGTAAAGAGTAAAATGATAGTCAGTAATTAAATTCAAAGAGAAAAGAGTAATCAGTAAAAAGAGTAAGAAATGAGTAAAAAGTGGTGATCAGTAAAAAAGAGTAAAAGAGAGTAATTAGTAATAAAGAGTAAGAAATGGTAATTAAATAAAAAGAGTAAAAAGTGATATTCAGTAAAAACAGTAAGAAAAGGGGTAATCAGTAAAAAAGAGTAAAATATGGTAATCAGTACAAAGAGTAAAAAATGGTAATTAGTAATCAAGAAATAAAAGGGTAATCGATAGTAAGATAATAAGTGAATCAAAGGTCAATAAAACTCTTTTAATATGGCATGAAAAAACTTAACAATAGAGACAACCAATAATAGAAACCCATAATTAAGTCTTGACTAGTCAGTGCCGTCTTATTGACGGGCGTCGTGGGGGTGCTAATCCTTCCCCACGCGTACCCGACTCCCGAACCCTTAGGACTATGGTTAATAAACCGTTTATTAGGTTTAGTGTTACCTTTGCCAAACCAGGGTTAACATTAAGCTTAATAATCTAATAGGTGGCTAATCACACCTAGGTAAAAAAGATTAGTGGCGACTCCCATAGTTTTTAGTTTTTAAAGTCGTTAAACGGTAGGGTTCGGACCCCCCGGACCCGGACGTTGCGACAGTTCCAAAGTTCATTTTTGTGTTTTATAGCTTCTATAATGTAACATTTGCTTTCTTTTTCATTACTTTGCTACTGGACTTCGCTTTCATACTCCACTTCAATCATTTTTTCCAGAATCTTTGCCTTTTTTTGGTTTTTGTTTGTTATTTTTTTTAACTAATCTAATAGCAATGGAGATGCTTCAAAGCTTTAATTGTTCATATAATGAAGTTTATCAAATTTAATCATAATATGTAAAATTATATCAATAATATAAATGAGAGGGGTATCCCGCGCTTACGCTACGGGGATTCACTACTAGAAACCCGTGATATGGTGGCTTTTTTTTTTCAAAATAGGGGCGTTTTTAAACACTGCTACAAAATCCAGCGGCGTTTAAAAAAACGCCGCGCGAAACGCCGCCTTATTGGGCACCGGGAAATATAGTGGCGCTTTTTTTCAAAAAACGCCGGGAGGCTTTAACGGCGTTTGTTTGTTCACCAACGGCATTTTTAATCGCCGTTATATTGAATTTTACGAAATACAAAAAAAAAACATTTTACTCATTATTATTACATATAACGGCGTTTAAGAAAAAAAAAACGCCACTATTTGGTGGCGTATTAGTAAAATAAACGCCACTAAATAATGGCGTTTTCTGGTAATGCCACGAAATGGTGGCGTTTTTTAATTTAAAACGCCACTATATCGTGGCGTTTACTTGCCCTAAACGCCACTAAACAGGTGTTATTATCATAAATATTTGAAAATTGTTTGGAGCGTTTAGTGACATTTTGATCTTAAAACGCCACTATATGGTGGCATTTTGTTCTTAAAACGCCACTATTTTGTTATAATTGGTTCTTGAAAAATTCTGATACGGCATTATTTTGTTTAAATGACATTATTTTTCTGCGTTTGAAAGGCTTGTTATCATTTACGCGAGACAAATATATTGCAGCATAAACCAAATTAAATGAAGACCTCAATAAAACGAAATTTAGTACATTGAAATGGATTTGTTCTTGAAGCATTCATACAGATTTACATTGTGCAACATCTAATAAAAAGTTTGATATTACAACACCTAAATATCATTGTTGTTCCAGTGTTACATGAACCACATAAAAGAATAAAGGAATCAAAAGAATCAAAATGTATCAACTTTTTCTAATCTTTGCAAATATTTAAGCCACTGTGTACGAAAAAAAGAAGATTGGGGATTGCAACTTTCAGGCTGCCATGGATTGATGGCCAACAAAAAATCAAATCCCAGTTAAGTTAACAGTGGTGAATGCACACAATTGCAGATAGTCTATCATTCATCAACATCAAAGACCAGAGCTCAAGAAATAGAATTTTTTATGCTATATTGATTTAAACTCAGAAGTCGGAAATGACAAACCTTTGAGTGCGTTGCAGTGCTTCATACTTTGACTTTAACTTGGTTACCTCTTGGTACCAACTCTGCATAGATAGCCAAAGACAACTTTATAAACAAATTAACAAAGTCCAAGCTCACTCATAGCTTCCAAAAGAAAAGCAATTGAAAATTTAGAATGAAGTACTGTTAAATATGTTGGAATTAGAACAAGGAGATACTACAAGGTATAAATTGATAATAGTATACCATTGTGCCTAGGAAATAATTGAGATTAATGTAACTGCAATCTGCAAATTCATCATATACATAGTTGTAGTAGTTATCAAGATGAGGCACATTTGGTAAAAGACGTTAAGAGAATTTATTAGGGTAATTGAATAATTATATTATAGATGCTAATGATATAATATTAAAGTACACCAACCCCATTTCCACATGAATAAAGTAATTACATTTTAATTCAAGGATATCAAAAATTAGAAAAAAAAATCAATTACTACTATATCTTATTCTATTCTTCATTTTCTAATCTTTGCAAATAGCCAAATATTTCTTCAGAAAGCAAAATAGAAAAGGTACAAATAAAAGCTAGAAAAAAAGTCAATGCAAACTAGTAATCTTGGTGCTGGAAAATGATTTGTTATTTCATGATTTAAGAAAAGAAACAAACTTTCAAAGTTCCGAAGAAAAACAGATCTGACAAATGATTTTTAAAAAATTAAACTCAAGAGCAAAAATATTTAATTTCCCCCCTTCATTCAACACTCCTTGCATTAATCTTTTAACCTTCTTTTTGGCACTGGTTTTCTTGTTTTTGAATCGGAGCAACTAACCCAGACAGATTATTGATTATTTCTCAAGCTATGATGGGTATAACATAATGAGTTTGTCTTTTTTCTAGTACACATAAACATAAATGATGAAAGCTCAAAATCGACAAAGAGGAAAGCTGACCTGAGGTGAGAAGACATCAAACAGCGAAGGCTCAGCACCAGTGGCAGATCGTTGAGCGCTTTCAGGCTCAGATTTCGCAGAGGAGTCGCGAGAAGTTGTTGGATCGGGGCCAAGCCAAGGCGAAGCAGAGAGAAGAATAGGGCAAGGAAGGAGAAGGAAAGAAGAAGAAAAACGAAGGAAAAGAAAATAAGAGAGGATGAGTTGGCAGCAGGGTCGACGGCAGTGAATCCGATTGTTGTAGCTGATAAGGGACAACGGATTCAAAGTTAGGGATTTGGGCATGCGTCGAAAGGAGAAGAGAGACTTAGAAAAATTTAAGGTGAAAAGAAATTTTAGGGGTTTGCTGGTAAAAGAAAAGACTTAAAAACTTTAGGCCTATTCTGGTAGCGAAACGACAACGTTTAGCTTTTTCTAATTGGCCACTAACGGCGTTTTAGACATAAAAACACCACCATTTGGTGTTAAAAACGCTGCTATTTTATTTTATTTTTTACGAGAAAAGGAATACGGGAAAAAATTGAATAATTGGGAGGAAAATTTCCCCCATCTTTTTCAACTATACCGGCGTTTCATATTAGAAACGCCACCATTTCGTGGCGTTTGTATGCAAAAAAGCCGCTATGTTTTTTATCCTGTTTTTATAAAAAAAAACGAATTTTGAGGGAAAAGTCACTTTTTAAGAAATTATTCGCGCGAAAAAATTTCTCCGCCCATTTTTCAACGTTACTAGTGTTTCTAGAGACAAACGCCGCAATATAGAGATGTGTTTTGAAGAAACGCCCCAAAGTTGTTTTTTTGGGTAAAACTTAGCGGCGTTTGGGTTAAACGCCGCAAAATAAGCGCCACAATGTTAGCATTTTCTAGTAGTGATTATTTAATGTGGGTATACTTGTTTATACATGCTATTTGTTTTGTAAGTGTATACTTGTTTCTACACCTAGTAATGTAATATGTATCATCATAATATATCCTTTAAAAATAAATCCTTTAAAAAATACAGTCTTAAATATCATTAAAAATAAATCCTTTAAAAAGTATATTCTTAAATATCCTTCAAGAAAATGAAATGGAATCCATTTCCCCAAAAACCTTCTCGAGTTCAATTTTGCTTCACAGGTTAAACGGGGCGAAAAGGTTGTCTCAGGTTAAAAGTTGTAAGGAGTTGTGAGTGATTTCACCTAGTTACAAAAATAATAGATAGGATATAATTTATTGAATAAATGATAATTTAGAATGGAGTAACAATGTGGATTTTATCGAATTAAACATAATTTTAGTTTATAATATTCTTGGGTCATCCGGGTTAACTTCTCGGGTCATTCAGGTTACGGGTTTGTCGGGTCTGAATAGGACGGATTCGGGTCATTTACTTTCTCTGATCAAATCAGCTTCGGTCGGATTGGGCGGATTATCGAGTTTGGATCAGATTTTGACAACTCTACTTATAATTAATTTCAATTATTATTTTAATTTAAACACGATTGGTCACGTACAAAGCACGTGGAAGTGAAGACTAGTAATTATAAATGTACGTTATTGGAGTAAAATATATAAACATGAACATCATTTTATTAGCGTATATAAGTAATTAACTTTTAAAATCAGTGATATCGTTTTTTTAATCAGTGATTTCTTTATAATCCTATCATATATATATATATATTTAAAACAATGTACACTACGAGTATGATAACTCTTTAAATGTTGAGAGTTCCAAATCTCGACAAGTGGCATACCCAATTGATTAACACATGTCTCTAAATAATTCTAATATATATGGACTATGTCTATAATTAAAACAAACCTTTGGTATATTTAAAGAAAGAATCGAGATTTCCATAATTAATCAAAAATCTATTTTAATTTCTATATAGTTATATTCAAAAAATTGGCAAGAACAATATACACGTTACATTTAAATATACTTAAATTATATAGTTATATTTAAGAACAATATATTTATTAAGCAAAAAAAAAGAACAATATATTTATATTTATAGTTATATAGTTATATTTAAATATATTTAAATATATTTAAATTAGATTAAATACTAATATTCTAATTCAATTTTTTTTGTCAAATAATAATTCAATTGTTTTTATACGTAATTCAATTATACTTTCTATATTTAAGAAAATATTTATTAATATAATATACATGTCCTTCGGCCAAATATATATATAGACACACACACAATATATCTAAATTAAATTAATCAATATTTAAAATAAATATTCTAATTCATTTATTTTTATAGGTAATCAATTCATGTATGTTTTTAATTCATGTTAACAAAATATTCCTCAAATCTGATTTGATTTTGAATTTTAAATCAAGTCATTTCCATAATTGATTGATTAACCGTGTAAATCAATTTGAAGTTTGCTTAGGAATAATGCAATAAATTACGAGATTTTCTTGCTATATTTAATTATAGTGGCTAATTTTAGAACCATATTTAATATTCCTAATAGGAAGCTCAATTCTTTTTTTGGAAAAATTTACGTGCTTATTTAGATAGGAAAATTCCTATCAATTTCTTCATCAATTTTATTTAACATAAAATCATCAGTTGTCATAATTAATTGAATTGTATAATATTCAATTTATGTGTCATTAATTTCATTTGATTTGCCTCAATTAAATTTGATTTCACACACATTTTACCTTAAATATTGATTTTCTCACCTATATAAATGCTAGAAATTCTCTTGGAATTACCACCATTATTTCATAATTTTCATTCAGATTTCTCTTAAACCATAAAATTTTCACTACTATTCTCTCACTTTTCCAAATGTAATTTTGCTTCTATGGTTTTATTTTTCTTGAGAAAATTCTTATGTTTTTTTAAAGAAAATCCTACTCTCATCTCATTCGTTATTTTTTGACAATTTTTTGCTCTCCTTTTTATTATTTCCTTTCTTTTTATTTTCATTCAATTGTTCTACCATATTCTTTCTTTTTCTTGATTAAAGTACTAATGCTCTTATCTTAAACCTTAAAGTTAATAATCTCATAGTCGTTCATTATTTTTCTGAAAAGTATTTTGTCTCGAATGTATGCTCTATTGCCATCTTATTTTTCTCTCTTATGTTGCAATCTTTCTTTTTTGAAAGAAAAAAATTCCTTCAAAAGGTTTTTTTTTCTCTCCCTAGCGTTTTCTTTAAAATAAAATTTATTATAATATATATATATATATAAATATATATATATATATATATGATGATTCGGTTTGGATGTATGATTTGTAGTTTGAGGAGTTTCTCGATAGGCTGCTAATGCATATACCTAATTTGGTGGATGATTTAGTATGGAACATGAAGATGGTTCCTAATTTTGGATGGCAGCCTCGGCATGCAAAGGTAAAGCGACGTCTTCCAAAATGTTTATATCCCCACACCTAAAAAAACTTTACAAGAGAGAGTTTGAAGAAGATAAAGGTTGAAATGGATTTGGTAGAATATTATAGTCTAGAGTTTTGGAGTTGATTCAAATCTATGGCTCCCGTTTGGTTGACTAATTTCTACTCCCTGAAGTTTCCAAGGCGTTCCGACAATTGTAAAGTTAAATTCAACCCTTGGGAATAGAAAGGCATCAATTGGTGTGGGAATTAAACATAATGATTCTTAGTGTTTTTTTTTATTCACCATGTATTTTTAGTCATTTTGCGAATTAAATCAATTTGATTAATAATGTCAGATTTTTTTTTGCCAGCTATTACCAAATCAATTCATTCTTAATTAACTCATATATAAAATAGAAAGATACTATATATTCTGCATTAACAAGAAAAAGAAGTAAAGTTAAATCATATTCATTCTTACCAATTTCTTTATTTACACCGAATTTCTGGCCAAAAAAAAAATTTACACGGAATTCAATTATCTATTTCCTTTTCTCCTCCTCTTCCATAATCTTTTGATTACGGTAACTATATAGCACTAATAAAAATAAAATTAAGGAGAAACTTTCTTAAATAATATTTGATTTTAATATTTTCAAATCAATATCATTAATTCTTAAAATTACTAATAATGTAATAAAAAATAATATTGAAAATTAGATAATTCTTACCAATTCTAGCAAAAAAAATTCTTTCCAATTGATTTGTATTTGAATTCATATAACGAAATCTGATTCTAATATATGATTAAATTACTATAATTATTTGTTGCAATTACATTAATCACTATTTTGTGGCATGAGTTAAAAAAGACAATTTATATATGGAATTTTCACTCTCTCCTTTTTTTTTCAACAATCACTCTCAATTCTCAATCAATTAATTAATTCCATAATTTCATAAATCAATAATTATTTGGCATTAGTTAAAATTATGTTCTCAATATACATACACTCTCCTATTAATAATGACCAGCTAGCAAATCCTTGATTAAGTCCATTACTTTTGTATAACAAAAATAATTTGATATGATTTGAATAGTTTTAAATCAAAATCAATTTACAATAATTAATGATATTCCCATGTTAATTCCCTTTTATACCTAATTTTGAATTTTAAATATTTTCACTCCACTAATATAAATAGGCAGGCTTTGCTTTGATATGTCAGATTAGGTTTTAAAAGTTTGTAGCAATTCTCCCAATTTTCTTCATGCTCCTCTTTTATTTTTAGTTTTGATCATTTTTGTTCAATAATTTTATCAATTTTATGTTTGATAAGAAAATATATGTCATGGCTATATATCAATTTTGCAAGCATTATTTTACGCAAAAAACCATTGATTCTTCATGATCAGAAGTAGTTTACTTTTGGTGCACTCAATTTTTCACATGTATTTTACCACGTTTTATCAATTTTATGCAATTTACAATAACTTTTGATTATTACCTCTATTATATTATATATAGACACCTTTGTGTCCACAATTCTTAATCTTTCGTCACATAGTTTGTTTTCACATTCCTATTGTTTATAATAATTTTCTCTCTAATTATTTATAATTTTCAGCAGTAACAATGAAATGGTGCGGATTATATTAGAATTGGATGATATTGATTGAAGGGGCTTATAATTATAGCTTTTACGTTGGAAGGAAAAAAATCTAGAAATTAAAAGTTAAATGGAAAATTACTATTTAGTTTTTGTTTTAATAATGTCAAAAAAGTAAAAACAATTCCTTTTGAAAAAATTATGTTTTCTCATGATACCATTTAGTTAATATTCTTAGTACATCACCCCTTTTTTAAATCTTCCCATATTACATTAATAATTGATTTTTTGTAATGTAATTTTAATTAAGGAAATATTAAAAATTAAATGTACCGCTAAATAAAAATTGTGATATTTGCTGCTTAATTACCTCTAAAATTAACATTTCCTTAAATTACTATACTTAATTTCCAACATCCTAGATTATAGTAAATATCAATGCTTTTGTTTCCATCATTCAGACACAAAAACAAATACTTATTTAGTTTTTTTATAAATTAAGAGCCCTATAATTTAAGATCATTATTGAGTTAGGCATATTACTAAATTAAAAATTTGAAAAAAAAAAGGAAATAATGCATATGAATGTTCGTTTAGCTACATAAATTATAACTTAATATTATCTAAAAATTCTAAAATATTGGTTCAATACTAACAATTCTGTGTAAGTATATGATTGCAAGTTTAAATTACCTACACAAGTTTTTTGGTATAACTTAAGAAAAATTATTCAATACACCGTCAGTCGAGTTTAGCAGACTGCACGTGCGGGGTTTAAGGTTGACATGTGTCTCCTTAGGGAATATGTATTAATATTATATATTTAATTGATGATGAAATGTGGTATGTGTCAACTTCTTAACCCGCTTATAAAGTCTAAAATTTACACAGACAGCGTGTTGTAATAATCCTATAAGAACAATTATACAATACACCGTCAGTAGAGTTTAGCAGACTGCACATGCCGGCTTTAAGGGTTGACATGTGTCCCCTTAAGGAATATGTATTAATATTAAATACTTAATTAATTATGAAATGGGGTATGTGTCAACTTCTCAACCCGTTAATGGAGTGCAAAATTTACTTTGCAGTTTATTGTATAATAATCATATAAGAACAATTATACAATACACCGTCAGTGGAGTTTAGCAGACTGCACGTGCGGGGTTTAGGGATTGACACGTGTCCCCTTAGGGAATATGTATTAATATTATATATTTAAATGATGATGAAATGAGGTATGTATCAACTTCTTAACCCGCTTATAAAGTCTAAAATTTACACAGACAGCGTGTTGTATAATAATCCTATAAGAAAAATTATATAATACACCGTCAGTGGATTTTAGCAGACTGCACGTGCGGGGTTTAAGGGTTGACATGTGTCCTCTTAGGGAATATGTACTAATATTAAATATTTTATTAATTATGAAATGGGGTATGTGTCAACTTCTTAACCCGTTTATGTAGTCCAAAATTTATACTGACCGTGTATCGTATGATAATCCTTTAAGAAAAATTATTCTATACACCGTCACTCGAGTTTAGCAGACTACACGTGTGGGGTTTAAGAGTTGACATGTGTCATCTTAGGGAATATTTATTAATATTATATATTTAATTGATGATGAAATGAGGTATGTGTCAACTTTTTAACCCTCTTAAAGTCTAAAATTTACACTGACAGCGTGTTGTATAATAATCCTATAAGAGAAATTATATAATACACCGTCAGTGGATTTTAGCAGACTGCACGTGCGGGGTTTAAGGGTTGACATGTGTCCCCTTAGAAGATATGTATTAATATTAAATATTTAATTAATTATGAAATGGGGTATATGTCAACTTCTTATGGAGTCCAAAATTTACACTGACAATGGATTGTATAATAATCTTATAAGAAAAATTATATTATACTGTCAGTCGAATTTAGCAGACTACATGTGCAGGGTTTAAGGGTTGACATGTATCCCCTTAAGGAATATGTATTAATATTAAATATTTAATTGACTATGAAATGGGGTATTGTGTCAATTTCTTAACCCGTTTAGGGAGTGTTAAATTTACACTGAAAAGTGTATTGTATAATAATCTTATAAGAAAAATTATATAAAGTGATTTGATTTGATTTTTTAAAAATCTAGATTAATAAGAATTAATGAATTTCTGAATCAAAATCAATTATCATTAATGATATTTTCATATTCATTTACTTTATATATGCCAATTCGCTACCGTAAATCTTTCAATTCAATTAAACTTTTAGTTTTAAATATTCATTTTTACTATTAATCAATTCAATGAAAATCAATTCATTCCTCTTTATTTTACTTTACATTAAGAATTTTTTTTCCTAATTTACCTAATAAGGTAGAGAAATAATATATAGGTATTTAGTTTAAAAATTAAGGTATAAGTTTGAATGGAGTTAATTTGATGGAATAATTAATTAAAGGAAAATTTTAAAAATTAGATATTAGGGTAATACCTCCACCAAATTATCTTCAATTATTAATACTTCAAATTATTCCCTCCGATCCAGAATAAGTGTCGCATTAGGTATATCACACATATTAAGACAATAATTAACTCACCTTAAATTTAGTAAAAAAATATTTTAAATGACCTAAACACCCAACCATTTTATTAATTACATTTATCTTCTCTCTCCCTAACTCCCCATTAATTAGGGTATATATGGTAAAAACACTATAAATTGTATTGGTTTTATAAGTGTGACACTTATTATGAAATAAACCAAAACTTGATTTGTGACACTTAAAATGGATCGGAGGGAGTAATACTTATGGTCAATCTATTATCTTTATTAAGTTTTAACAGTAAGGAGTGGTAATTAAAAAAGTTGCATAAATTTTTAAGGATGAGAGCTTACTAAATTTATAATATGAAGTCCTAAGAAATTGTGGTGACATTTTTTTTATTAAATGAAAATTATACTCCTTATGTCCCTAATTAGATGTACACTCTTGGTCAACCAACCCCAATGTTTGACCATTATTTATAAAAAAAAATGTAAAATTTAATTTTAAAAAAATATGTGTTGAAAAGTTTACAATTCAAATTATGGGTAAAATAAAGATATAGTAATACTTTTTTTGTTTAATTATATTGCAACGTAACTAAACTTTCATTACAAAATACTGTTCATTCTTTATCAAGTTTGCTGCTAATTAAAATTCAAATATTATATGACTAATGAATTATTCATAAATAAATTATAATTTTAAATATTTACTTTAAAATTTGAACTAATCCCGGTGCAACGCACGGGTTCTAACCTAGTTAACATTATTCTTATGGATTTTGGACATGTGATGAAAATAGCTATCTCAATTATTATGTGTTAAATAATGCAATATAATGAGAAGAAGTTTAGAACAGTAATTTATGATGGCGCCATGAAACAATATTTTAATTTCGTAAACTACCAAAGATCGATCAATCAATCAAGGTATCTTAATTCTTAAAAAAAAAAGGGTTGCTAAATACCGCCCTAGTTTTGTTAAATATCGCCCCATTTTTTACACTTTTGCCCTTTATCCTTTGCATTTTTTACACTTTTACACTGAGCCTCCCCACTAGGACGGCTCAGCCACGGCGGAGAGGGCGGCTTCGCCACGGCAGGCCGTCCTCATGGGGCGGCTTCACCACGGCAGGCCGCCCTCATGGGGCGGGCTTTGCCACGGCAGGCCGCCCTCATGGGGCGGCTTCACCATGAAAAGGCCGCCCCACTGGGGCAGCTCTGCCGTGGTTGAGCCTCCCAAGTGGGGCGGCTTCGCCACGGTAAGCCGCCCTCTTGGGACGGCACGGGTCATCAGTCCTAAATTTCGTCAAAAATTACATTTTTCTGAAATCGTCATCAAAATACGGCACGTTATCGTTCATTTTTCTTAAATCGTCATCAAAATACAACACGTTAACGCTATTCTACGTTCATGATAGTTGCAAGATTAGAAAATGAAGCAAAGGGTAAAAGCGTAAAAAAGCGTAAAAAATGGGACGATAAATAATAAAAATGGGGCGGTGTTTAGCAATTTAGAAAAAAGTGGGAAAAAAAAATCAAGGTATCTTAATTAATCATCGTGCATCAATATAAAGGAATATGATCGGAATAAGTCTGGCCCTGGGATTCGTAAACTATGATGACATCTGTAACAATATTTTAATTTATACACAATAAAAAATCAATGAATCCAAATTATCTAATTTATCTTTAGCAAGCATATGGCAATGGCTGAGTCAGCAGTTGTTCTGGTGTTAACATCTTATGGTCCATTGTATTCCCCAAAAAGTCCTCCAATCTCGGCAGATTGGGTATAAATAGGGCCTTGGTTTTGCTCCAATCCTCACAAAAAAACTCAAAATAATTTCTAAAATAGAGAGTGATTATGGCTTCCAGCATTGCTCAGAAACCGCATGCCATATGCATTCCTTCACCAGGTCAAGGTCATATAAACCCAATGATGAACCTAGCCAAAATTTTTCACCATAAGGGCTTTTACGTAACTTTTGTCAACACTGAGTGTAACAATAAACGACTTCTCAGTTCCATGGGTCCTTCTTCCCTTGATGGTTTTCCAGACTTCCGCTTTGAAACCATCCCGGATGGTGTCCCGCTTGATATCACCCAAGACATTACATCTTTACTTGACACTCTTACTGAGAATGTCGTTGATCCACTCCGTCGTTTGATTCACAAGTTCAATGACTTTGAATCTTCAAGTGTCCTTGTAGAGCAAGAAATTTCGACCAATCAGAAATTTTCTATAAATTTCTTTTGAGAATTTATCCTTAAATTTATTGGATATTTTCTTAGGAAAAAATGGTAGATAAATATGACACATGGTCTAACCAATTAAATTTCAATGTTTAATGGTTTGACCAATCAAAATTAAATTGTGAGTCATCACCTTTTATCTCTAATTAAATTGAGATAATTGGTAAATAAATTGCATCATCTGACCAATCAAATCTTAAGGTTTCAAGCATTAACCAATCAGAATTCACTGTTGTGTCATCTTATTTATCTCTAATTAAAATTAATTATTTAGAGATAAATAACAAGGAGAAATTAAGTTATCTTGAAACTCTCCATCCCCCACTATAAATACCAAGCTCCCAAGTCATTTTCAACACACAATTCAGAAAGCAGAAAAGTTCTGAAGCAGAAAAGCTCTGAAGTATTTCAGATGTTCTTATTCTGATCTTCACCAAAGCTTAAGAATATTGAAAGAAGATCCACGTATGTGGAAAATTCTTCTTTCAAAGAAGATTCAATTATTGGAGAATTACTAAAGACCCAGTTATTGGGAAATTATTGAAAGAAGATCCACGTATGTAGATGATTCTTCTTTCAAAGAAGATCCAAGGAAGATTATCAAAGATTTACAGAAATTCGCTTTCAAGAAATTATTATTTTGATCTTCATCAACATATTTGAAGAAGATTATTTGTGTTCGCTCAAGATCAAATCATTAGACCCTTGAGTCAAATTATCATCAATTCAAGAACAAGTCATCGAGACCCTTGAATTAAATTATCAATTTAAGAACAAGTCATCGAGACCCTTGAATTAAATTATCAATTTTAAATTATCAATTCAAGATTAAGTCATTAGACTCTTGAATCAAATCAAATCAAACTCTCAAATTATTATCAAGTTCAAGATCAAGTCATTCGACCCTTGAAGCAAATCTTGAAGCATAATTTTGCGAAGGAGAAGAATTAGAGGACAATTTCTTATTATTAGAATTTCCAAAGATTGTATCTGCATTCATGAATCAATAAAATTGTTATTTGGCTCCAATCTTTCTTGTCTTATTTTTAGACTTAGAAATTTTGTATGTTACAGTCCCGCCGGTTACCTGTATCGTTGCATATGCCGCCGTGCCGTTCCTGGAAGCGATAACCGAAGAGTTTGGCATTCTTGGTGTGCGTTTGGGAACGGCCGGTGCCTCTACATTTGAACGTTACACTCGGGTTCGACTTTTGGTTGAACAAGGGTTGATACCTGTCACAAGTACTCTCTCTATGACAACCCAAGTCAATATATATATATATATATATATATATATATATATATATCTTATCTTATCTTACTACTATATAAAAGCACGAACTCAAAAATATTAATTGGGGAAATTTCTAAAATACCCTTAGTATTATAGTATAATAATTTTTTAATGAGTATCCTTTTTAGTCATTAAACTTTTCTATTAATTATAGAAAGATTTTATAAATCTAATATTTAATTTCTTGAAATTATAGAAATATATTAATAATCAACTATAATTGTAATTAATTTTTTCTCGGAACGTAGAACTTTCTAAAATACCCTTAGTATTATAGTATAATAATTTTTTTTCTATTAATTATAGAAAGATTTTATAAATCTAATATTTAATTTCTTGAAATTATAGAAAGATATTAATAATCAACTATAATTATAATTAATTTTTTCTCGGAACGTAGAACTTCATTAAAGCCCAAATGGTTTTTCCAGTACCTGAACTAATATTAATTTTATTTAAATTTAAATGTAATAAGAAAATTTGCAGAAGGAATATTTTTCCTCTTCTTATTATGCCGTCAGACCATCTACGTCTGCATCCTGGACCGACTTGATTTTTCCAAGCTACCTTTTTCCTTTTCTTTTGGTCGAATCCAAACTACCTAATATTAATCCACTAATAATTAACGTGTCTTTGTCATACCCACAGGTTCTGCAACAAATGAATAGGTCTTGTGTAACCTCTACTTCTATCCACCAAACTATAATTGTAATTAATAATTTATTTTTTATAATTATTTTTAGTTTATAATATATTTAATTTATGGAATTTTGCTATAGGCCCGTCCCTCTGTTCCACACAATACTCCCTTCTAACGTGTTCATCATACGTCAGGTCACATATTATTACTTTACTGGTCCCAATACACCCTTAACAAATTTTAATTTTTTTAACCCTTAAAATAAAATTTTAATTTTAATTTGGGCTAAACTTAGTGAATTAGTTATATATTTTATTTCTGAAATCCTATAATAATAAGTTATTAATTATGGAATTTACCCTTAAAAAATAACAACAAAATTTTAATTTGAGGCTAAACTTAGTGAAATTAGGCTAAACTTAATAAAAAGAATGAAAATAGGAAAAAAATGAAGAAGAAGAAGAAGAAGAAGAAGACGGGAGTGGTAAGAGGTGGGGCAAAAGGAATTATTCTAATTTATGGGCTTAAAGTTTAATTTTCTCAACGTTCATTAGGATCTCTTTTTAAATCTGCATCCAAAAAAATTTGTAAAAAGCTTATAGAAAATCATAAAAGGAAAATTAATAAAAAGCAGAGCTGTCACACAATCAACTAAAAAACATTGATTTTATTGTAGATTTCCTTGATATACTACTATACAGGAAGAAGATCTAAATCGGCTATGTCCTATTTGGCTTTTCCCAGTTTTAATTAAAACAAAAGTTGAAGAAAATCCTAATTTATTAGAACTTGGTCGTGTACGTGTGATGATTCAATTTAACAATGTGAAAAATATCAGTTTCTTTTTTATTCGCTTTTCTCAATTGTCTAAATAAGTCCTATTTTAGCTTTGAATCATCAACTAAAATCCATTGTTTAGGTTTTCTACCATTGCTAAAAACCAAAAGCCCGGTTTATTATGTAGTAAGGAAGAAATATAAGATGGAGATGAAGAGAATCATTCCCTCACAAAAAGACCCAAAACGAATTCAATAATAATGAATTAAGATGTATTCTAAAGAAATATTATAGAACTTAAAAGAAAAGAAAAGCAAAAAAAATAAAAATAAAAAGACTGAGAGATAGAAATGTTAAGAGATGGTGGGAGAGGGTTTAGGAGAAATACATAGTACATACTTTACTTCATAGAGTTAATTATAAATTTATTGTTATTTAATTACTTCATATAATTTTTATTAATTAAAAGTTATTATTATTTGTTTGAAAGGGTCCGTCAAATTTTCAAATTGCTTAATAAGGTGTCAAATTTTGGTGGCCTAATGGTGTATAGACGTTACACAATGTATCAAATTTAAACTTCTAATTAATTTTAGATTTAAATCAATTAAAATTTCTAATATCTCAATTCATGTGAAGCCAACCTTCATAAATTCATTGTTTGAAATTCAAGGAAATTTCTTGCTAACCGACAAAATTAATAAATTGAACAATACAATCAAAATATTGGGGCCAACTTTGCAAGGCTGCAAGTTCGGTTGAGGTTGAATTTCTTTGGCTTAAAAGCATATCAAAGATAGAATTGTCCATCAAAACTTTGAAGATGATCAAATGTGAAGTCGTTAGTAGGAATGTATAAAGTGGAAGGAAACAAAGTAGGAAAGTTCGTCAGATAATCTAATGCACATCTTTTCCTCAATCAACAATAATGAAGATGTAATGACCCAATTGGCATAACATAGTATCAGTTTGAAAACAAAGTACAATTTTTTTTGTAGCATGAAAATAATTACCACAATGACATAGGCATATATTGAAAAATTAGTACAAATTAGGTTTCTTTTTTTTTTAGATAACATATTAGGTTTCTCTTCCTTACATTTATCATTTCTTTTCTTTTTAATGTTCTCTTAAGTATTTAATCTAACAAATCATCCATAGCATCTCTACAACTCTTAATCCGAAAATATTTGTCAATTTGGTTCACTCTTAATTTAAATACATTAGTGTTATCAACTTGATTCAAAAATCAAGCCTTGGTTTCATCATAGGTGATATAATCAACTAATTATTACTATCGTTTTTTTTTGTTCTTATTCAAATATCTATGCTAAGCTTTATAGGAAATTAAATTATCTATATTTCATTTTTTAATTAAATTAAATAAATAAATGTCGATGAAATGTCAAAACTGATGAAATAAATAAATACTACAAGTTATATTAGCCCGTGCTGGCGCTACGGGTGTTTTTTATTTTAGAGTGATGCTTGATTAACTGATTGAATAAGGATATTAATATAATCAATTATATAAGGGCCAAAAACATTTTTTGTTCTAGAGTGGTGCTTGATTGATTAATTAATTGAATTATATAAGATTGCAGTAAAAATGCAATTTAAATGGATTAGTTCTAATTATGTCTCTGGCATAAATCTTTGTAAGCTAACTTTTTAGACATGCAAAATTAAGAAGGTCAAGAACATGTTTTTATTTGTAAGTAATAGGAAGTGCAAAGAGGTAATAAAATATGTTGTTAATTGGATAATAATACTCACATTGAACAAAGGGTGGTTTTAATTCAGAATGGGAAAAATATTGAAAGGTCCATGTTGAAGGGATGGAGATGGAGAAGAAAGAGAAAAGAGATATGAAGGCATGAAATTAAATATCCGTCGATACCTCGATATATCCGTCGATATATCCGATATCTGTACCCCTCGATATAAATATCCATGAAATTTTCAATGTCACGGGATATCCGTCGATATATCCGTGTATCCGTCGATATTTATCGATATCTCGATAAATCTCGATATATCCGTAAATATCCATATTAAATTAAATAATTTTTTTTCGTTTTTACATTTAGGATTAAAAATATAAGCGACATTTCGATGAATTATTTTATTTTTTCAAAAATATTAGCAATTGAAGTCATTTATACAAAACTGTGGTAATAGTGTAATACAAATAATTGTTTCGTTTAAGTGATTTGGTTTGAAATAGACCCGGGTTTCTCGACAATTGTTTCGTTTAAGTGTTGGTATTCGACACAACACTTCTATGTCATTTTTTTTTTTGCCCAAAGCTTTGTTCAAAGTAAAACAGTTGGTCCTCCACCTGGATTCGGTTAATTCCCAACCTAAATTTAGAGGTTCTTCAGCTCACGGAAGATGTGATGATGATGATGGGGGAAATGAAGGCAGAACTACAACAACAGATACTCAAGGTGGGGATGGACAAAGTGGAGCAGAAGATGCAAGCAGGTATGGTGACAATTATGGGAGTGATTATGTACCATACAATCCTTTTCCATGTGAGACAGATTTCACACATGCAACACAAGATGAAGATCATGGATCTCGTAGAGCTGGCATGGGGCCAACAATAGAAAAGGGAGAAGAGCAATGCGTGAACTCACTGATGAGTTTAACTCAATGAGCTTAACAACTGCATCTAGTTCATTTGGATATGGAGGGCATTTTGAATCAAATTCTAGTTATGGTACTAGATCTGGAGCAAATGAGTTTGAATCATCGGTTTCATCTAATATGTATCCAGAGTATCCACTTGAACAACAGACTTATAATGAGCATCCGGTGCAATAGCCAAACGCGGACGCAGTTTCGGGTGAGTGCCCCCTATTGGATGGCTAACAAGTATTAGTTGAGAGGCATATTTGGAATATGTGCACAATTATATGATGGTTTATAAACCTTATATGTCATGACTTGAATATTTTAACTGGATTACCGCCCCCGGGGAGATGATACATCCATGCCTAGTAGAAGTCATAATAGTGGTAATTACGGTAGTAGTGATTTTGAGCCTCT
>AWWV01010456.1:0-54483 GCA_001974805.1 Corchorus capsularis | reverse complement strand
TAAAATAATTGCATTTATAAATATGATCTAGTACTTTCTTGCTTCATAAAAGAAATCATATAATTTTTTACATTTAATGAAGTGATTAATTTGGTAACCATCATTTTGAAGATAAAATAAATGTGTGTTTAAATTAGTATAGTTGATTTATACATATTATATACACTTTTCGCAGTAAAAAATATCAAAAAAAATAAAAAATAATGTCTACATATACTCTTTATCATATCTTGATTCTAAAACATGTGGAAATATGTAAATAAGAATTGGTCAAAATTTCAAGGCAAAACTCAAATGTTTACTATAAATCTCAGTCGTTTTAGTGCATTTTTGACCACTTATATTTGAATTTCATCGATACCTCGATATATCCGTCGATATATCCGTTCGATATATCCGTCGATACCTGTATTAAACTCCATGTATGAAGGTGTAAACAGAGGGGAGTCATGGAAAGGTTTGATTTTTGGCAAACCTGAAGATTGATCAGCCGAGGAGTTGAAAGGAAGCAGCAATTGAGTTGGTGAGAAGAAAAAAGAGAACAGCGAGAGAAACATTAATTAGAAGTAATTAAGGGTTTAGGGCAATTAATTAAAAGCCTTAAACATTGATTAAAAACAATTAAGGAAGGGAAATGTGTAATTACAAAAAATGGTAGAAGGAAAAGGAATAGGGGAAACTCATAGAGGGGCTTTTTAGTCATCCGAAAAGTGTGAAAAGACCAAAAATAACCAAAAGGTGGCACCACATTAATCCTCAATTTGACCTTTTTAGTAATTTCCAATGTAGTTAAAAATAATATATAGTATATATAATCAAAATATTAAAATAAATTTATTATATATTTCATAAATCAATATTAAAATCAATTTATTATATATTTCATAAATCAATATTAAAATCAATTATAATTTTTAAATAACAAAACAACAAATCAAAAGACAAAAAGTACAAGCTTAGTTAACAAAAGTTAGAAAAAAGTCATGATGTGAATGAAACGGTGAGAGTTATAAAATTATCTCCTACGATGAGTAAACTTTGTAAAACATTGGGGTGATCAAGGATACAAGACCTACGACATCTTTCTTTTTTGGAGGTAAGCTTTGTTTTGAATAAAAAAGGAACATAAATATTACCCAAACAGTTTCTCAAAAGTTTATTCAAATATTAACAAGATATTGTTCATGGTGTTACTAAGCACTATGTTAAACCTATACCAAGAACACGTATAGTTTCTTTGATACTCATTAAAACTTATAATTTATGCATTTCTTATAAATTTATAGCGGTATAACTTTTTTGTGATTAAGTATTATAAACTTCATTATTTATGATATTATTGTATAAAGTTAGAATTATTATACAATACACTGTTTATTAAATCAAGTATTAATATATAGAATTTTTTAAGTGTCATAATTTCATTAGTTTATTATTAGGTAATTATGTGAGTGGTTTATATATGATTAATAAAGCCTATAAAACCTAACTATAAATATTATAGGCTTAATGTCCTTTTTGCCCCCTGATCTTCTACGATTTTGATGTTTTGCCCCCTAAATTTTAATTTTGCACATTTGCCCCCTGAACTCGCAATTTGGACTCAATTTAGTCATTCTCAAACAGTTGACTTGACGGCACCGTCACGCGGCTGCGTGGCATTTCCACAGTTTAAATTTTTACACTTAACTACTTTGTGTTTATTTTTTATTATCAAATTCCTTAATACCATTAATTTTTTTTCTTTTTTCTTTTCATTTCTTTTATTCTTTTTAGCCCAACAAACATGTTCTATTTTATCCAACTCTTCATGTATTTTTTAGCCAAGTCACAATATTTATCAACATCTATATTTATAATTTCGATCATTTGTTTTTCTAAGTTCAAAACCAGCATAAACAATTAATTATTGGATTAATTTGTAAAGTATGTGTTGCTAAAAGTTATCAAGAACATATATGATATAACATAAAATAATTTTAGTAATTCTAATATGATAAAAAGATTATTTTTGTAATTAACATTGTCAAGGATTTGGTAATAGAAAATAAGCACAAGGTAGTTAAATGTCAAAATTTAAATCTCAAGGGTCATATTTGTTTCACTCAAAATCATATGGTATATAAATGTACTTTACCCTTATTAATTTTATTTTCATTTCCCTTTTATTAAATGTTCTACCTATGAATGTTTAGAACTTTGCTTTTCTTTTTTACTATGTCATAGAGAATCAAAGTTTTACTAAAATCTATAAAGCATTCAAGCATTCTATGTCAAATTTGATTGCAAGTCTATACCTTGCACTATAACAAACAAACAAAGAAGTTAGTCATTTCTTATATTGACTTATTTTAATAATATAATAATAATATTGAAAAATTTAAATAAATTTAGTCTTTCGTAAGAACAAATACAAACATAAAATACATGGTATGTACCTTAAAATTAGTTTTAACCACATTCTCAAATCCACATGTGGAACATGAAATATTATATGTTTTATGTCATTGGTTATTGTTGAGAAAAAAGTCAAAATAAAAATTGAAAAGCTTGTGGCGCAGTTTCCCTTTAGGCTGATGATGGTGATTTGGTTGTGCAATTTTGCCATAAAACGGAATAAATGATAAAGATAAAAGATAAAATTAAAAATAGATTGATAAATAAAAATCAAAGTGAAATTTGTAGGTTATTGAATTTTTCCATAAATATATAGCTTTTTTATAAACTATATATAAGTATTTTTAGTACAAAGTATGGAAAACTTGATAATCTTCATATTAATGAAATAATTAAAAAAATACTTCTAATCAAAGGTTAACGGATTTTTTAGTACACGTTTTACTACCTACAAAACTTTTCTATAAATTGGGTATTTTGACCCTCATTAGTGAAGAAGTGGTTGAAAAAACTTTTACAAAGCATTGTTACCAAATTGCGGCAAAAAAAAAAAGTATTATTACCGAATTTATTGGTAAATGTATAGTTATTCTTATATTCTTCAATATTTTTAGTTAATTAATATTGCAAATTTGATAAAGTTGTTATCAAATTACTGAAAATGAAAGGTTATTACATTTATTGGTAAACATGCAAGATTTTAGGAAGTTTTTAAGCATTTTTTAGTAACCTTATAAGTTTATTTTTTAATAATCTTATAAAATTTTTAACACCTTTTTTTAATATTTTTTAAAAATAATCTTATAAGATCTTTAAATAAGCTTATTAGATTTTTTAGTAACTTTATAAGTTTTTTTTAATTAGATTTTTTTAACTTCTTAAAAGCTTTTTAATCAATTACTATATATAAGATTCTTTTATAATATATATTTTAGTTAACTTATATGATTTATTTAATAATTTTATAAATAATCTTTTAAAGTTTAGTATAGTTTTTTTTTGTTAATTTTATAAGAATTTTTTATGTATAGTAATCTAATAAGCTTTTATATAATAACCTTTATCAAGCTTATAATTTATTTTAATAATCTTTTAAACTTTTTAATAGCCTTCTTGCTAATCTTATAATTTTTTAATAACTTTAGAAAACTACTTAATAATAACTCTTTTAGTAATTTTAAAAGCTTTTTTATATAAGGTTTTAGAAACCATATAAGATTCTTTTACTAACGTTTTAGTAGTTCAGTAGATCTATTAGTATTCTTTAAAACTTTGTTTTTTTAGCATCAATCTTATAAACTTATTTAGTAACCTTATAAGTCTCATAGATGGTAAAAAAAAACTTATAAGTTTACTAACTTCATAAACTTTTGTAGTAATTTTAACAGTTTGTTTTTAAACATTATAAACTTCTAGCATTTTTCAAGCTTTTTAGATTGTTTAATAATATTAACAAATTGATGGTGTCTATAAGAAGTAAACTAATTATTAAGTCAACATGTTATAGTAATGTTTTAATAAATTTCTAACTTAATTATAGATTGATTTATTTTAATAATATAATATTTATTTACAATAAATTTTGAAAATTTATACAAATTTAGGCATTTAAAAAAGGAAAATTATACAATAAACTGTCAGTGGAGTTTAGCAGATAACACATGCCGGCTTTGGGGTGATATGTGTCCTTTAGGGAATAGTTTTTAATTTAAAAAATTAATTAAAAAAACTGAGTGTGTGTCAACTCTTAACCCACTTGTGAAGTCTAAAATTTATGCTGATAGTGTATTGTGTAATAATTCTTTAAAGAATAACAATTATATAAATGTAACTTAGAATTAATTTAAACAAAATTTTCAAACCCACGTGTGTAACACGTGGCAAAATACTAGTATATATATATATATATATATATATATATATTCTATTAATAATTAGTTTGATTTATTCTATTCTTTACAACTTATAAGTTTTTTTTTTTTTGAAACAACAGATGTCAGCGGCAAAATAGATGAATTTTTTGATCGTATGCCCAGTGCAGCTGTATCAGGTGTGGTTGAAAAAGATGGTTGAAACTACTTATAAGTTACTATCAAGTCAAAATCTTTATATGACCATTTAGGTTGTTTTTGCTTATTTCCTATGCAATTTCCATTTGAAAATACCAGATTTAAGCAACATTAAGAGCACTGAAGATCCGGGTTTGTTCAAAGAAGGGTTCAAATCGGTCACAAGTACAACTCTATCTTTACAGTCAAGTAAAAATTTTCTTTGATCTTTTAAATTATGAATAATTCAATTGCTTATTGCTACTTATACAATTTTTAATTGGGAACAGATTTAAGCGCCATAATAGATAAATATTTGGATAGGAGTGCTAAAGCTTCCGGTTTTGTTGAAAGTGGATTAAAATCGATCACAGGTAGAATTCTTTCTTTATATTCATGTCAAGATGTTCTATAGCCATGTTGCTAATTTCATTGTTTACCGCTATACAACTTTCATTCGGAAATTGCAAATGTAAGCAAGATAACAAATGAGTATTTGGGAAGAAGCACAGAAGTTTCCGGTTTGGTTGAAAAAGTGTTGAAAAATATCACAAGTACAATTTGAAATTTACAATCAAGTTAAATTTTTACATTAAGGTTGTTTTTTACAATTTCTAATTCAACTTATAAAACTTTTACTTGGAAATAGCATGTACAAGCGTCATAACAAATGAATATTTGGATGGGACTCAAGTTTCTAGTTTGGTTGAAAATGGGTTGAAACCAATGACACTTAGAATTCTTTCTTTATAATCATGTCAAAATTTTGTATTACTTAATATATTGCTATGGGAAATTATTTGATACACCGACAGTGTAAAATTAGGACTCCACAACCGGGTTGTGGAGTTGACACATGTCCATTTTTTGAATTAATTTAGTTTTAAATATTTCAATCTAGTTCCTAGAGGACACATGTCACCCTTTAAGACCCGCATGTGTAGTCTTCTAAACTCCACTGACGGTGTATTGAATATTTTACCTATTGCTATTCACAATTCTTAAAATTTAATATTGCTATTCCCAGTTATTAAAATTTTATATTAAGATTGTCTTTTACAATGTCTATTTCAACTAATAAAACTTTTACTTATACAACTTCATTCTTTTACAATTTCATTGTTTCCCGCTACTTATACAACTTTCATTCGGAAATTGCATATGTAAGCGAGATAACAAATGGGTATTTGAATAGGAGCACTGAAGTGTCGGGTTTGGTTCAAAAACTGTTGAAACCTATAACAAGTATAATTTGAATTTTACAATCAAGTTAAAATTTTATTTTAAGGTTTTTTCTACAATGTCTATTTCATCTTATAAAAGTTTTACTTGGAAATAGATGAGACAAGCGACATAATAAATGAATACTTGGATGGGAAGACTAGAGTTTTGGGTTTGGTTGAAAATGAGTTGAACATAACAGATGAATATTTTGATGGGAAGACCCAAGTTTCTGGTTTGGTAGAAAATTGTTTGAAACCGGTCACAGGTAGAATTCTTTCCTAAAATTCATGTCAAAATGTTCTAAAATTCTAGTTTGGTTGAAAACGTGTTAAAACCTATCACAAGTACAATTTGAAATTTACAATCATGTTAAAATTTTAAATTAAGGATTTTTTACAAATGTGTATTTCAACTAATAAAACTTTTACTTGGAAATAGCATGTACAAGCGACATAACAGATGAATATTTGGATGGGAAGACTCAAGAATCTGATTTGGTTGAAAATGGGTTAAAACCGGTCACATGTAGAATTTTTTTCTTAATATTCATGTCAATATGTTCTATGGCCATATATGTTGCAAAATATCATTTGTTTTGATTGAAAAACTATTGAAGCTTATTACAAGTACAATTTGAAATTTACAATCAACTTAAAATTTTATATTAAGATTGTTTTTTACAATGTGTATTTCAACTTATAAAAGTCTTACTTGGAAATAGATGAGACAAACGACATAACAGATGAATATTTAGTTGGGAAGAATCAAGTTTCTAGTTTGGTTGAAAATGAGTTGAAACCGGTCACAGGTAGAATTCTTTCCTAAAATTCATGTTCGGTTGAAAAAGTGTTGAAACCTATCACGCGTACAATTTGAAATTTACAATCATGTTAAAGTTTTATATCAAGGTTGTTTTTCCCAATGTCTATTTCAACTTATAAAACTTTTACTTGGAAATAGCATGTACAAGAGACATAACAGATGTATATTTGGATGGGAAGACTCAAGTTTCGGCTTTGGATGAAAATGGGGTTGAACATAACATGTGAATATTTGGATGGGAAGACTCAAATTTCTGGTTTGGTTGAAAATGGGTTGACAACGGTCACAGGTAGAATTCTTTCCTAAAATTCATGTCAAATGTTCTAAAATTTTGGTTTGGTTGAAAAAGTGTTGAAACCTATCACAGGCACAATTTGAAATTTACAATCATGTTAAAATTTTATATTAAGGTTGCTTTTCCGAATGTCTATTTCAACTTATAAAACTTTTACTTGGAAATAGATGAGGAAAGCGACCTAACAGATGAATATTTGGATGGGAAGACTCAAGTTTCTGGTTTGGTTGAAAATGAGTTGAAACTGGTCACAGTTAGAATTCTTTCCTAAAATTCATGTCAAAATGTTCTAAAATCCTGGTTTGGTTGAAATAGTGTTGAAACCTATCAGAACTACAATTTGAAATTTACAATCATGTTAAAATTTTATATTAAGGTTGTTTTCCCAATGTCTACTTATAAAACTTTACTTGGAAATAGCATGTACAAGCGACATAACAAATGAATATTTTGATGGGAAGACTCAAGTTTCGGGTTTGGTTAAAAATGGGTTGAAATCGGTCACAGGTAGAATTCTTTCTTTTTATTATACATGTCAAAATGTTCTATGGCCATATATGTTGCTAATTTCATTGTTTCACCTTACTTATACGAACGTTCTTTTGGAAATTCCAGATGTAAGCGAGATAACAAATGAGTATTTGGATAGGAGCAGTGAAGTTTCTGGTGTTGAAAAACCTATCACAAGTACAATTTGAAATTTACAATCAAGTTAAAGTTTTATATTAAGGTTGTTTTTTACAATGTCTATTTCGACTTATAAAAGTTTTACTTGGAAATAGATGAGACAAGCAACATAATAGATGAATATTTGGATGGGCAGACTCAAGTTTCAGGTTTGGTTGAAAATGGGTTGAAATCGATCACATGTAAAATTCTTTCTTAATATTTATGTAAAATATTCTATAGCCATATATGTTGCTAATTTCATTGTTTCACTCTACTTATACAACTTTCTTTTGGAAATTGCAGATCTAAGCAAGATAACAAATGAGTATTTGGATAGGAGCACTGAAGTCTCTTGTTTGGTTGAAAAATTGTTGAAACCTATCACAAGTACAATTTGAAATTTACAATCAAGTTAAAATTTTATGTTAAGGTTGTTATTTACAATGTCAATTTCAACTTATAAAAGTTTTACTTGGAAATAGATGAGATAAGTGACATAACAGATGAATATTTGGATGGGAATACTCAAGTTTCGGGTTTGTTTGATAATGAATTGAAATCGGTCATGGGTAGAATTATTTCTTAATAGTCATGTGAAAATGTTCTATGGCCATATATGTTTCTAATTTCATTGTTTCACACTACTTATACAACTTTCTTTCAGAAATTACATATGCAAGCGAGATAACAAATGAGTATTTGGATAGAAGCATTGAAGTTTCTGATTTGGTTGAAAAACTGTTGAAACCTATCACAAGTATAATTTTACAATCAAATTGAAATTTTATATTAAGGTTGTTTTTTATAATGTCTACTTCAACTTATAAAAGTTTTACTTGGAAATAGATGAGATATGCGACATAACATATGAATATTTGGATGGGAAGACTCAAGTTTCTGGTTTGGTTGAAAATGGGTTGAACATAACAGATGAATATTCGGATGGGAAAACTCAAGTTTCTTTTGGTTGAAAATGGGTTGAAACCGGTCACAGGTAGAATTCTTTCCTAAAATTCATGTCAAAATGTTCTAAAATCCTGGTTTGGTTGAAATAGTGTTGAAACCTATCAGAACTACAATGTGAAATATACAATCATGTTAAAGTTTTATATTAAGGTTGTTTTTCCCAATGTCTATTTCAACTTATAAAATGTTACTTGGAAATAGCATGTACAAGTGACATAACAGATGAATATTTGGATGGAAAGACTCAAGTTTCGGGTTCGGTTGAAAATGGGTTGAAACCGGTCGCAGGTAAAATTCTTACTTAATATTTATGTAAAATATTCTATGGCCATATATGCTTCTAATTTCATTGTTTCACTCTACTTATACAACTTTCTTTTGGAAATTGCAGATCTAAGCAAGATAACAAATGAGTATTTGGATAGGAGCACTGGAGTTTCTGGTGTTGAAGAACTGTTGAAACCTATCACAAGTACAATTTGAAATTTACAATCAAGTTAAAATTTTATATTAAGGTTGTTTTTCCCAATGTCTATTTCAACTTATAAAACTTTACTTGGAAATAGCATGTACAAGCAACATAACAGATGAATATTTGGATGGGAAGACTCAAGTTTCTAGTTTGGTTGAAAATGGGTTGAAACCGGTCACAGGTAGAATTCTTTCCTAAAATTCATGTCAAAATGTTCTAAAATCCTGGTTTGGTTGAAATCGTGTTGAAACCTATTAAAACTACAATTTGAAATATACAATCATTTTAAAATTTTATATTAAGGCTGTTTTTTACAATGTCTATTTCAACTTATAAAAGTTTTACTTGGAAATAGATAAAACAAGCGACATAACAGATGAATATTTGATGGAAAAAAAAACAGATGAATATTTGGATGGGAAGAATCAAGTTTCAAGTTTGATTGAAAATGGTCACAGGTAGAATTTTTTCTTAATATTCATGTCAATATGTTCTATGGCCATATATGTTGCAAAATTTCATTTGTTTTGATTGAAAAACTGTTGAAACTTATTACAAGTACAATTTGAAATTTACAATCAAGTTAAAATTTTATATTAAGGTTGTTTTTTCCAATGTCTATTTCCACTTATAAAACTTTTACTTGGAAATAGCATGACAAGTGACATATCAGATGAATATTTGGTAGGAAGACTCAAGTTTCGGGTTTGGTTGAAAATGGGTTGAACATAACTGATGAGTATTTGGATGGGAAGACTCAAGTTTCTGGTTTGGTTAAAAATGGGTTGAAATCGGTCACAGATAGAATTCTTTCCTAAAATCCATATCAAAATGTTCTAAAATTATGATTTAGTTGAAAAAGTGTTCAGACCTATCACAAGTACAATTTGACATTTATAATCATGTTAAAATTTTAGGATGATTATACAATAAACTGTTAGTGTAAATTTTATACTTCACAAGCGGGTTGAGACGTTGACACATGTCTCATTTCTTAATTAAATTTGTATTTAAAATTCAAAACTATTTCAACTTATAAAATATTTAATTTGGAAATAGACGAGACAAGTGAGATAACAAAGGAATATTTGGATGGAAAAACTCAAGTTTCTGGTTTGGTTGATAATGGGTTGAAACCAGTCACAGGTAAAATTCTTTCTTTATATATAATCATGTCAAAATTTTGTATTACTTAATATATTGCTATTTGCAGTTTCTATAAAACTTTTACTTGGAAATAGCATGTACAAGCGACATATCAGATGAAATTTGGATGGGAAGACTCAAGTTTCGGGTTTGGTTGAAAATGGGTTGAACATAACTTATGAGTATTTGGATGGGAAGACTCGAGTTTCTGGTTTGGTTGAAAATGGGTTGAAATCGGTCACAGGTAGAATTCTTTCCTAAAATTCATATCAAAATGTTCTAAAATTATGGTTTAGTTGAAAAAGTGTTGAAACCTATCACAAGTACAATTTGAAATTTACAATCATGTTAAAATTTTAGGATGATTATACAATAAACTGTCAGTGTAAATTTTAGACTCTACAAGCGGGTTGAGACGTTGACGCATGTCCCATTTCTTAGTTAAATTTGTATTTAAAATTCAAAACTATTCCAACTTATAAAATATTTAATTTGGAAATAGACGAGACAAGCGAGATAACAAAGGAATATTTGGATGGAAAGACTCAAGTTTCTGGTTTGGTTGATAATGGGTTAAAACCAATCACAGGTAAAATTCTTTCTTTATAATCATGTCAAAATTTTGCATTACTTAATATATTGCTAAGGGTCAAAAATTCTATAATAACTACAAATCTTTCTTTAAATTGTAGTCAAATAATACTTCGTTTTTCGATTTGGCGTAAATGGTTGCAATATTGTCAACTAGGTTGTATTCTTTCATTGCTTTACTATTGACACAACTTTTGTTTGGGTATCGCAGATGTAAATGATGTATCATGTGGATATTTAGATTCTACTAGGAATTGTTCGCCTCGAATGAAATATATATGTTTTAGGGATTTTAATTCGAATGATACCCGTAACAAAGCACCACGCACGTTGACTTGTACTGTGATCAATACATTTGACTCATTGGAACACGACACTTTCGATGCTATAGTGTCGGCCATGCCCGATACTCCTGTTTACAGCATTGGTCCTCTTCACTTAGTTGCCGATCAAATCATACAAGACAATAAATTAAACCGAATTGGTTCGAATTTGTGGAAAGAAGAACCCGATTGTGTGAAATGGCTCAATTCAAAAGAACCAAACTCTGTTGTGTATGTAAATTTCGACAGTGTCGTAGTGATGACACTTGAAAATCTAATCGAATTTGCATGGGGACTAGCTTATAGCAAAAGGCAGTTTTTGTGGATAGTAAGGCCTGATCTTGTCAAGGGTGACGTAGCTTCTTTTCTACCCGAATTCATATCGGAAATTAAAGATAGAGGCATGATCGCAAGCTGGTGTGCACAAGAACAAGTTCTGAAGCACCCATAGATAGGAGGATTTATATCTCACATGGGATGGAATTCAACCATTGAAAGTTTGTCTGCTGGTGTTCCAATACTTTGTTTGTCATTTTTTGCTGATCAACTTATAAGTTGCAAGTTTGCTTGCACCAAATGGGGTACTGGCATGGAGATTTCTAGCGATGTAAAGAGAGATCAAGTGGAGATGCTTGTCAGGGAGCTAATGGATGGAGAAAAGGGCATTGAAATGAAGGCAAATGCCTTGGAATAGAAGAAAAAGGCAGAGGAGGCTTCTAAGCCAACTGGCTCTTCATTCCATAACATGGACAATTTATTTACCCATCTTCTCTCATCGGGAAAACATATGAATTACTTGGAAAAGACAAAAGGAAAAACATTGAAAGTCTCTTCCTTGTATGAAGCTCAAGTTGTGGTGGGAACTATGTGATTTATCAACTGAGTTTGTGTTGTCGTGTTGTGTGGTTTTCTTCTTGCTAATAAGTTGGATCCATGCACGAATCTCAAGTAGTGGAGGGATTTATCAACAGGTGTGTTAACGTTGTTATGTGGTGTGGCTTTCTTTCTACTAATAACTCGGGTCCTTTGTGTGAAGCTCAAGTTGTGGTTAGGACCTATTTGAATTACCAGTTGAGTGTGTATTGTGTTGTGTGGCTTAAATGCTAAAGTTGGTAATGGTTATAAATAAATATTGTTATTCCGTAATAAATTGTGATTCTGAATTCTTATAGCGCCAATTCCTAGCTAGTTTTTTTGCCCTATTAAACATTTTTTTATTACTACCCAATTTCCCTTATAAGTCCACACCTCAACAAGAAAAAATAAATACATAAAAAATCCACAAGTCAACTCACACAAGTCGTCGTCTCCTCCTGTTTTTATCACCTCATTTGTCCATGATGATGACATGTGACCAATTTCATCATGAACTGTATTCCTTCCATGAAAGTAGAAAATTAACAGTTGATGAAGCTCATAGCTAAATAAAATCAAGTTTATATCCATACACATATCAATTTGTGCATATGCCTTTCCGGCATGAATTTTTATTTTGGAGAGAATTTAGATGGTAAGAACTAGCTAGTTTAAGTTCCACAATATGTTTGGTATGAGGGGAAGTAGGAAGGAAAGAAATGTTGGGGAAAGAGAACGGGAGAGAAATACAATTATCTTTTTTTTTTAGCCAGAATAATTTTCTTTTGTTTACTAGGAAGGAAATACAACAAAGGAAAGAAATATGAAGGAAATAGGAGAGAAATGAGGAGAGATATTTCTCTAGGATCAGCTCCTCCCAACACTAGGAGGAAAGTCCCAATTCATTTACTTGTAACTTAAATTAATTTGTCATTAATGAATTTATTTCCTCATAATTTCCAACCAATGAAAGGAAAGTGTAATTTTATTTTCTCTTCCTTTATACAATTTCTTTACTTCCTACTTCCTAGCTAGTTCCCTCCCCCCGGTCCAATTATTTGTATATTCTCTCTAACCAAGTCAATCATGTTTAAAACTACAAGCAACTTGTATATTATCAAGCAAATAAATAGAAGCTAGCGAAGAAAAGTGGAAATATAAATATTCCTAAAATATTACATTAATGACTAACGAAAGACATGTGGCACTAACTAGTGGATTAAAATTATGGGTAGAGGATATTTATTCCTTCATATTATATATAGGGCTTATGGGTAGAGTTGTAACTTATAGTAACTAATTAGAGCTCTCCCCTCTAAAAGCAAAACCAATCTCATCAAGATCAATTAGTACAACCATATAGTAGATCATATGGAGTTCTTTCACAAAGCTAAAGCAGTAAGACTCCGTAGCCACCTTGGCAAGTATCTAGTCGCCTACGAAGACGAAGAAACAGTCCGGCAAAGCCGAAATGGGTCCTCTCAACGTGCTCGTTGGACGGTACAATTCGTTCAAGGAGATACTCATCTTATTCGTCTCAAGAGTGTCTACAACAAGTACCTAACTGCAACTAATGAGCCATTTTTACTTGGCATGACGGGCAAAAAAGTTATGCAAGCAATTCCATCATCGAAACATGATCATAGTTCCATAGATTGGGAGCCGATTACCGATCGGAATCAAGTGAAGTTAAGAACGAGGAGCTCTGGGAAATTCTTGCGAGCAAACGGCGGCACGCCGCCATGGAGGAACTCGGTGACACATGATGTTCCACACAGAACCGCTACGCAAGATTGGATTCTTTGGGAAGTTGATATTGTTGACATATTGGAATCGTCTGATTTTCCTTCGTCTGATTTTTCTTCGTCGATTGCTTCGAGCTTTTCAAGTTTTTCAACTTTTTCTTCGAATTCAGACTTGCCAGCACTTCTTGTTTCTGATAGCTTCGATGAGCATGCATTCAGGACACAGGCAAGGTTTCTTTTTTCTAATTTTTTCATTTGTTTGATATTGAATCATACATTTTTTTCTCCTTTTTGGGTGTTCTTTCCTCAAATAATTTTTTTTTTTTTTTTAAAAAAAATCGAATATAGCTGGTTGACGTGAGAGTTGAGACCAATAATGTGAACCAATATAGTCAATATCTTCCCATATATCGGACCCGCCAACTTGGCTATGTTTAGTACCAAAATTTTCATTGTCAACTTTAGGATATTCATTTGATAAAGTCTTTGATTTATAAAATTTATTTATATCAACATCCCTTATAACCAAAACGTAATATTATATTTTTCTTTCAAAAAAAAGTAATATTATATATATCACTTTCCAAATTGATTGTTGATTTTTATCCTTTGAAGTAATATTTAGTGGATGATTTTTTTTTTTTTTGCCAGAAGTGGAGGATCTCATCTAAAAGTTGTTTTTTTATCTTTTAATTAAAAATAAGGTTCCAAGTCCAACTTAGACAATATATTTTCAAATATTTAAGGAATTAGTGTACATTACATTGTCAAACATCTTTAAATTAATAGTATCATCATAGACATTCAATTTCGGTACCAAAAAGAAAATCATAGACATTCAATTTGAGACGAGAGAGCAGTATATATATCACTTAATTTCCTTTAAGATTAAAAAAAAAAAACTTTTATTTAACAACAAATCAATATTTTTCGAGGATATTTAGAACTTACAGTGTGACATTTAGGCATACTTGACCAAGGGCTATAATACATTGAGAAATGAGAATTGAGGTAGTACTATAAATTAAAATCATTTGGTGGTGTACACTTTTTTTTTTTTTTTCAAAATTTCTCTTGAAGAGTAAGATTCAAAAAATGATCTTTTCTGGAGGAGATAACACAACAATCACAAATAGTGAGTTCAAACAAATTAACTATAATTAATTAACTTACCCAAAAAAAAATACATCAGGGGCAGAAAGATTAACAAAAGATAACCTGAGATTTAGCTAATGGCAGATGAAACAACCATAAATACATGCTAAAATTAGAGTTCACACCTCCAGATTTTCTTTTCCCGATATTATTTTTGAACTAATTTCATGTTTAATTTGGTATAAAAATAAACCATTTTTTTTAATTGTCCAAAAAAAAAATCCCACCCTGAATTTCTGTCTCCTGAATCCTCCTCAATTTTCTTTCTCCCAAATCAATAGCTTTCTGGCATTGTGCAGCAATTTCCTTGATTTTGTTCTTGCCAACTTGGAATCCGGTAAGAAAATTAGAAATCAATATGAAAATTGGATTATTCGGCTCTGTAAATATTGATTGATTGAAATATCCATTTTCCTCTGCTTTGTAACATTGTGGAGAAATTGAATTGATAGATATTTTACCTTGTAATATTGAATCAGAGAACTGCGAGCGCCATGGAAATCTTCCGAAAAGCAAATGCCGTTCGACTACGTAGCCACCATGACAAATACCTACTGGCGGAAGACGATGAGGAAAGCGTTTGCCAAGACCGAGATGGGACGGTTAAGAATGCAAAATGGATGGTGGAAATTGTGGATACAAATGAAACAGTCGTACGTTTGAAAAGCTGTTATGGAAAATACTTAACAGCTTCCAACATGCCATGCTTTCTTGGAATGACAGGGAAAAAAGTATCGCAGAGTCTGCCCAAAAGATTGGATTCGTCGGTGGAATGGGAGCCTATTAGGGACGGTGTTCAGGTTAGATTAAGGACTCGTTATGGCCAATATTTACGCGCAAATGCAGGATTACCCCCTTGGAGGAATTCTGTTACCCACGATGTTCCTCATAGAACCGCAACTCAAGATTGGGTTCTTTGGGATGTTGATATTGTAGAATTTCGAAAAAAGGATCCGGATCCGGATCCGCCTCCGCCTCCTGCTCCGGTATTATCACCGTCTCCAACTTTTTCTCCTCCTCCTGTAGAGATCCCTCAGCCTATTGATCGAATTGATAGCGATCGTTCTGATCCCGGTTCACCATCAGCAATTTCACTCCGAGGGCCTAGAATGGGTAGAGTTGAGGTATGACATATTAGTAGATTTTTAATTTGTTTTAAAGGAAATCATGTATAATTACAAATTATTGATGACCAACATTTGGGGTTTTTGTTATAATAATGCAGTCTGATGATTCGTTCTGTTCACGATCACGAGTGTCATTTGAAGGAAGGGTTATTAACTATGAGGTAATTGATGATGATGGGAATGTTGATGAGGCAATTGGGGAACGTACTTTCACCTTTAAGGGCAGTGGGGTTGAGGAATTGAAGCAAATGTTACAGGAAGAGGCAGGGGTTAATGAGGAGGTTTGCATTTGTTCTCGTAATCCTTTGAATGGCCAGCTTTATCCTCTTCGCTTGCATCTTCCTCCCAACAATGCAGCCATGAATCTCGTTGTGGTTCCTCTATCATCTAAAGGTTAATTCTATATTACTACTTATCAAATAACTTGATGCATTGAATTTGATTTTCATGTGTTGATGCTCCTACTGTTATCTTATGTGACTAAATAACACAAGGTTTCCCTATCATTGCTCAAAAGAAATTTGAAACTGCACAATTTTTTTCCATTTGTTTCTACATTTTTCGGTCACCCATTGCTTTGTGTAGCAAATTGAAGGAACTTTTTAGTTCTGCTATTAACCAGACAATTAGGTTGGAAGGAAATGGATCTGGAAAACAGGATTAATGTTTTAAGAACCTTTTTGAATGCCTTCTTCTGGCATGCATATATATAGGCTTGACGACTAGGTGTCCAAAAACCATAAAGATGATTAGCTAAGGGAAAATGAAACAGAGTTTCCAATGCAAATGTTACTTTAGTTTGTATCAGCAAATATTTGGTGTATTTTGCTTCCTATTGCTACTTTAAAGCTGTGCATATTATAGGCATATATGCTTGTGTTGAACCATGCATATATCTGCATAATATTCATGTTCATCGTATACTAATAATCTCTGTGTTATCTGGAAATTTTACCAGCGGCAAGTGAACTTGTGGATCATTGAAGTCTCCGAGTAGATCGCGCTGAATATCATGAAGCACCAACTTGTAATTGTACATTCTACAGTTCTGCTAATAGAGTTGGAATGAGACAACAAAAGTAATATTCTGACATGCATAAAAGGTTGAAGGAGTGTTCTTTATGTTGGAATGATTTTGAGAATATTGGACAGAGCGATTTCTATTTTTTCTGGTTCTAGCATATTTATTACCATCTGCTGAATGCCTGAATTCCTGAATTCACCAATCAACCAGAAAATTTTGTATCTTTGTATGTACAGTTATTTCAAAGTTGAATTATTTTTGCTCTTTTGCTTTGAGATTTCAATCTTATGAGGGATTTGTGTCCGGCTCCAGTCCAATACTCATTAGTCATTAGTCATTCCTTCCATTGACCAATATACTTTTAAAATTTTTTTACTTTATTTCTTTTGGCTTCCATTGACTACCAAATTAAATTTGGGTCTGTAGCTCAGTGGCTGTGGCATAAAAATTTAGGGGAAAAAAAATCTCGCATCTAAAACAAGTTAATAAATGGAAAAGGTAAGTATGAGAGAGTTTAGACATATCCTACATTAGGCAATAGCCAAGGCATTTGTCAGTAATTAAAAAATATTTTCTGCTGAACTTTCCTCAGTTCCACCATTGGCGCCAAGCCAAGCCAACATTCAAAAGACCCAAAAAATGAAAACCCCCAAAATCCCAGGTTGCCATTTCTCATGAGCCACCCTCACAACCATGAGCCACCACCACCCCAGCTCCACCACCCATGCCTGGAACCGGTGCTTAGCCCTGTTACAAAACTGCACCAAAACATCTCAGCTCAAGCCCATCCACGCCCTTTTACTCACCCAAGGCTTTCACCAAAACCCCTTTATCATTAGCAAACTAATTACCTCTCTAATTTCCTCTCTCCCGAGGAACCTCCACTACTGTTCCCTCATCTTCAACCAGCTTCAGAATTCTAACTTATTTATCTACAACACTCTCATTAAAGCCCATTCTAACAGCCCCCATCCGGAATCTTCCTTTCATTACTTCAACCTCCTTTTAAAGGAGGAAAATCTAAGACCCAATGGCCAAACCTTCAACTTTATTCTTGTTTCTTGTGCAAAATCTTGTTCATTGCTTTCGGGAAAGCAAATCCAGAATTGGGTATTTAAGAATGGAATGTTTTCATCAGATTCTTATGTACAAACTGGCGTTATAAGGCTTTATGTTGAAGCCAGGCTATGGAGTGATGCTAGGAAAGTGTTCGATGAAATTACTCATGTTGATGTTGTCAAGTGGAATGTGCTTATGAGTGGTTTATTAGGATGCGGTTTTGTGACTCGAGCTTTGGGTGTGTTTAAGGAAATGTTGGCTTTTGGGGTGGAGCCAGACGAGTTTTGCTTGACTACAGCTTTGACAGCTTGTGCACAAACTGGGAGTCTTTGGGAAGGGAAATGGATTCATGAGTATGTGAAGAAAAGAGGTAAATGCTTAAAACTTGATGTGTTTATGGGAACAGCACTAGTTGATATGTATGCAAAATGTGGATGTTTAGACTTGGCTGTGGAAGTTTTTGAAGGGATGAGTAAAAGGAATGTGTTTTCCTGGGCAGCTATGATTGGATGTTTTGCTGTCCATGGTCATGCAAGGAAAGCAATTCAGTGTTTAGAAAGGATGCAAAATGAAAAAATAAGGCCGGATGGGGTTGTTCTTCTTGGGGTTCTAACCGCCTGTACGCACGCAGGGTTGGTTGAAGAAGGTTTGCTTTTCTTGAATAACATGGAAAATCAATATAGGATTGTGCCTAAACATGAGCATTATAGTTGTGTAGTTGATTTGCTTTGCAGAGTAGGTAAATTCGATGAAGCTCTAAAGCTCATAAAAAGAATGCCTATGAAACCACTTGCTTCAGTCTGGGGTGCTGTATTGAATAGTTGCCGGATTCATAACAATGTTGAGCTTGCTGAGCTTGCTGTTAAAGAGCTTCTAGAGCTGGAAGATTGTGATGGGGATGAAGAAGATGCAGCTCTTGTGCAGTTATCAAACATTTACTTTAGTGCTCAGAAAAGTGAAGATGGTCATAGGATTCGTAGGATGATTGGTGATAGAGGGCTCAAGAAAGCACCAGGATGCAGTATGATAGAGGTCAATGGTAGAGCAATTGAATTTGTTTCAGGTGATATATCGCATCCACTCCATTCTCAAATTCATGCTACACTAAGGCTACTCTTCCCTGAGGACCCTGACACATTATAGACTATATCTACATGGGTTCACAATTCACATTGCAAAATTTACGCAGTAAATCATGATAACCTTCAAAAAACTCCTCCCATGGATGTTAATTCAACGAGCTTGAGCAGTTGCTGACCCATGATTCAAGACCTCTTTCTCTTCCTACTATCGAAATTTATCAAGTATTGAAATTTATCAAGATGGTAGTCATTTTTCGCTGCAATGGGCAGCCGCAGCTGTATTTCTCCAAACTATTATCAGACACAGATAAGATATCCATCTCTTGCTAGTTTCCACATATTAATGGAATATCACTAGCATTTCTTTCACAAATCACTTTCTTGTTAAATTACTAACATTTCTGCCATGGTTTGTTTGGGAAGTATCTCTTTCCAAACCTCAACTATTTAGTTCAATGTGTTCTTATCCTGTAAAATGAGCAATGCAATGGACAAATTTGATTATTATTAGTAATATATAAAATTTGAGCAATGCAGGAGCTCCAAGTTGGCCAGCTTTTTCTTGGGGATTAAATGCTAGTTTTCTTTTTTTTTGGATAAAACTTATTTCATCCAAAAAAGAGCAATTAAAATTGCTACTGTCAGTATAATTGCTATACAAACGAATTAGATATCTTAGAAATAGCAAGGATATAAATCAAGCAAAAATGTCCTCAGAAATACTGCTGGCATAGTTTCAAATTGACAGGATCTCTTGAGATATTTTCAAACAATGCAAATCTTCCTTGGATTACTGCTGCTATCTTCATAATTATCTGAGGAGGAGTAGGTTCTGGTATTCCAAACAGCCTGTTATTCCTTTCGAGCCAAGTGAAGTATATAAAAGAACTCCATGCTTTGGAACTCATGGTGAGTGTACCATATGAGTCTATGGCTATGCATGGCATTGAACCTTCATTTGCTTCTGTCTAATAAGTTCTCAAGCATCCTTGGCATCTGCTGAAAGGTATTACTATGAGCAGTGGTCTTAAGCTGCTGTAACTTCTTTAAAGACCAAACTAGTGTTGTCAAAATCCCAAAAAAATAAAAACAAAAACATTTAAAAACATAATTTTCCAACCATGCTACCCATATTGATCCTTGCTTAGTAAGGATGATCCAAATATTTTTAATAAAGCAGGCTAGATTCCTTTGGCATTCTTAAAGGCCTAAACCTCCTTCAGTAGATTCTCTTATTATATATAGACTTATTATAGTCCTCCTTGAATGTGTTTAACATTTAAAAATAGAGGAAGTCCTTAATCTCTTTGCAAATGGAGAGGGAGTAAATGGGCAGAACTCAGAAGATTTGGGATCTTGGAATGGAAATAGAATTGGTGTATATTATGCGTCAAATCAAACTTTGGTACCAACTCCAAAAAACCCAATTGAAGGGAGTAAAGGTTGGAGGAGCTTAATGCACCATCGGCCAACCCACCCCTTTTCCCTCTCCCAATTCCCAATCCCAATTACGCGGCTTCTGTCTAGTCTATAGCCATAGGTGTATGGGTAGGGACTAGGGAGTGGGCTATACCTCTTAATCAGACAAAGGGAAAGGGGTAAATTAATTAATGTTCCAATGAAAAAAAACCCCATACCGTCGCCAGTTTATGTACAACTACTTCTACATAAAAGGGGAGGCATGAGGAGGCGTGACACAAAGGGAATGGGCCGCAAATGAGGTCAAAGAGCCCAAAATAGAGGCCACAGCCCACAGCCCACAGCCTGTGTGTTTGCGACGACTTTTCAGTTTACGTCACGTAGAAAATTGGCTGAACATATCATGGCTGATCTTTTATTGCATCTTCGAATAAATTTTGGTTTCTTAATTTGCATTAATGATTGTTCTACGCTAATTTGCATTTTGGTTTCTTAGGGCACTATATATGCACTTCACCATTTTTAGATTGAAAAGAGAGTATTATTTCTGCTGGCACAACAAGGCCAATTGGCAAGCCAATTACATATTCTCTCTAAACTCTCTCAGTTCCTTGGAAGAAGTTGTCTTCTTTCTTCTTTCCCTGACATTTGTCTATTTACTCTTATCATTTTAGCCTTCAATTCTTCATTTTCTCTTTGCTCTTTGTAAGTTTTCTCTTTGAATATCAATATGGAGAACGTCGAGATCCAGGAAGACCACCAAACTACTGAATTGCCTGATCATACTATTCATATGGAGAACGAGATCGAGGAGGACCAAACTACCGAATTGCCTGATCATGCGGTCAACTACAGAGGAATTAAAGCCATGCCCTTTATAATTGGTACGTACGTAGTTATATAATTAAGGTACTTCTCTTATTAATTCTCTAAAATGAATATATATTAACTTAAATTAATATATATATTATTATATATATGTTGCAGGAAATGAGACGTTCGAGAAGATTGGCAGCATGGGAACTGTAGCAAACTTGTCGATTTATTTGACCACAGTGTTCCACATGAAGAGCATCACGGCTGCAACCATTATTAATATCTTCCATGGAACTTCAAACTTGGTTCCTTTGCTTGGTGCTTTCCTCTCTGACACTTACTTTGGACGTTACAAGACCCTTGTCTTTGCTTCCATAGCATCTTTCTTGGTATATATATAATGCTCTCTTTTGCTCTCTCTATATATATTTATAATTATATCAGTTGAAGTTAATTTGCAGCTAATTATAGTTCTGTTAAAAATAGAAAAGTAGATATCGTAGTCTTCTGTTTTCATCAATATTCTCAAATGTTGTTTGAATCATAAGTTACTGTTGGACGTACGTCTTCACCTCTTTTAAAGTTTTTGGACTGAAAGCTTGTTTTTTTTTTCCCTATTTATTATGCTCTTTTCTTTGGAATACTTTTCCTCACACAATTGGAATCATTAATCATATATAGCATATCAAATTGTTGTCCTTTTTCTGTTAGATATCTTTATCAAACTAATTAAAACAACCTTTTTTTTTTCCAAGGGAATGGCTGTTTTAGCACTAACTGCAGCAATCCACAAGCTACACCCTCCAAAATGTCCATCATCAAATAGTGGGACGACATGTGTCGAACCTGTGACCGGGCAATTAGCCTTCCTCTACTTTGCTTTTGGCCTTCTGGTTATTGGAGCTGGAGGCATAAAGCCTTGTAACTTGGCCTTTGGAGTAGACCAATTTGATCCTAGGACCGAATCCGGGCAGAAGGGTATCAATAGTTTTTTCAATTATTACTATTTCACCTTCACTTTGGGTGTTATGGTATCTGTAACTCTTATTGTCTACATTCAATCAACTCTTGGTTGGGCCATTGAACTAGGAATCCCTGCTGTCTTAATGTTGTTTTCATGCATACTATTCTTCATGGGTTCAAGACTCTATGTAAAGGTCAAACCTCAAGGTAGCCCTTTGACTATCGTGGCACAAGTTGTATTGGCTGCAGCAAGGAAGCGTAATTTGGAGCTGCCAACTGATAATAATGAACTCCAAGCTTATTTCAACTATATGCCAGTACACTTTTCTATCAACTCCAAGCTTCCCCACACAGATCAATTCAGGTGAAATTTTTATTATTACTTTTAATATATATATATAAAGGCTAATTAATAAGTCATTTCTATAATTACTTACTTTTTTTATAAAAAAAAAAAGGCTAATGTTTGGTATTAATTTTACTGTTTAATTGGACATGTGCAGATGTCTTGACAAGTCGGCAATCATAACTCGTGAGGACCAAATAAATCCAGATGGTTCAGCTGCCAACCCCTGGAAACTTTGCAGCATCCAGTGATCCCCATTTGGGCATCACCCATTATCTTCCTAACAGCAATAATAATCCAACCAAATACCTACCTAGTTTTCCAAGCATTTCAATCTGATACAAGGCTTGGCGGCTTCAAGGTGCCTGCAGCATCTTATTTAATCTTTGAAATGCTAAGCCTTACAGTATGGATTGTTGTATATGATCGGTTGATGGTTCCTTCCCTCCAAAGACTTACCGGAAAACAAGGTGGTGGAATCACACAGGGATTTTTGTCTCACTCATAGCAATGCTGGTCTCTGGTTTGGTTGAGGGGCATAGACGGCATTTGGCTCTTACAAGGCCAACAGTTGGATTTTCCGCCAAGGGTGGTGGTATATCATCCATGTCTGCCTTCTGCCTTGTCCCTCAGCTGGTTCTAACTGGAATTGCTGAGGGACTAAGCTGCATTGCTTTGAATGAATTTTATTATAAGCAATTCCCCGAGAACATGAGAAGCATTGCGGGCTCTTTCTTCTTCCTTGGCCTTGCTGGGGCAAGTTACTTGAGTGGGTTTCTTGTTTCCATTGTGCACCGTTTAACATCAACAACTAATGCAGCTGGGGATTGGTTGCCCGATGATCTTAACAAAGGTAAATTGGATTTCTACTATTACTTACTTTTTGGTTTAGGGGTCATCAACTTTGTTTACTTCCTTATCTGTGCTAAGTGGTACCGATATAAATCTATACCACTTAGCACAGATTAGGAAGTAAACAAAGTTGACCACTAAACCTGTAATTTAAGTAATAGAAGTAATGCAATTTCCCTTTATTATTATTCTGAAATATTGTATCAGTAATCTAATCTAATTAGGAATTGTTACTAATATGTAAACTTTATATAGGCTAGAGCAAAATTGTTGGCAGTTAACATCATTCCCATTATGTTTCCAATGTGAATGGAAACAAGTAACTAACCACTAAATTACCCTCTAAACTATTCCTAAGAACTATCTAATCACTATTTAAGATATACAGCTTCGGTCTAATGTTATATTCATTACTAGTAGTTTTTAGCAATTAATTTGAATTTACTAATTTCTTGGTCAATGGTCATGGAATTAATTAGGCCTTAATGCTAATCAAAACCTCTCCCTAAATTAATTACTAACCCTTTAGCCCAATTCCGAATTGGGCTAGTGCATCCCTGGCCCAACAAATACTTCAGGCCCAAAAGAAATAGTTTCTGGCCCATGCACTTAAATTTGGCCTTAACAGTATTTTTTTGGCTTTAACAGTATAATATTTATGTAGCAAAAAAATTGTATCTTGTTTTTCTTTTTTTGAAAGCTAAATATATTTTCTGCAAAAAAAAAAAAATAATAATTAAAATTTGGAAAATTTTGGCCGGATCGTCATTATGCAAATCTACTGTGTATGATGTCATCATATATGAATATTTCACAAATCGGAAAAAGACAATTTGACGGCCAAGACAGTTTCCTAAATTTTTCTTACCAAAAATATAAACCATAATAAAACCGAAGTTTCCCTGCTTTTTAATATTACCACTCTTGAGTCTTGTCCTCCAGTCTTCATTTTTTCTACTTTCTAGCTTTGAAGAAGGAAGAGGAAAAACAAGAGAAAGAAAAGAACAAAGGAAAAAAGAAATGGGTTCTTTCCTGTCAAGCTTGGTAGGGTATTCAGAAGATGCTTCAAATCCATCTTCATCTGAGCCTTCAAGGGTTTTAACATTTCATTCAACTCCCAGATGGCAGCTTCACCTCAATTCTGTCAAAGAGACCCCTAAGCTTGTACCTTTTCTCTCAACCCAAATCCAATTATTTCCTTTTCAATTTCATTTTTGAATTTGAGGTTTCGTTTGATTTTTAAATGGAAGATCTGACTCTGGGTTTTCGCTGCTTTTTATTCTTTTTCTTTTTTAAATGAGAGCAGATGGTTATAGATTTCTCAGCTTCCTGGTGTGGGCCATGCAAGTTCATGGAACCTGCTTTACATGACATGGCTGAGAGGTTCTCTGAAGTCGAATTTGTCAAAATTGATGTTGATGAGCTGCCTGTATGTATTATTCCATCTTTTCTCTGCAAATTCAATTTAAACTATTTGTTAGGGTGCTTTTGATATACATAATAAAAATCAAAATTTCCAATAATTTGTTAGGTACTCTCTCCTTTTCTGTGCATAATTTATATAATTAAATTGTTAGGAGTGCAGTTAGGGTTAAGATAATTATGGAAAAGATTGATAAATTTGAATATATATATATATATATATATATATATATAAATAACAACCTTTGCTACAGTCTCATTCTGTGATCTAAGTGCACCATTACATGAGTTGAGATGAGACTAAATAATATAGTCTGTATACTTGTATTATTGATTGAAATTCTATAGGAGTTTATATTTTGAGAGGTTTTAGAGGATTTTATTAGTATTTTTCCTTTCACATTGGTGTTGATTCTTTTTCGATTTGGTTTTTTGTGGGATTTTAGGATGTGGCGCAGGAATTTGGTGTGCAAGCAATGCCAACATTTGTGTTGCTGAAGAGAGGTAAGGAAGTGGATAGGGTGGTTGGAGCCCAAAAGAATGAACTTGAGAAGAAGGTTGATAAGCATAAGACTCTCCCAGCTGCTACTTGACGACAAAACTTGCAGTTTGTATATTTCATTAAATAATGTCAAATGGAATTTCCTGAATTTGATTATGATGGTAAACAGTGTTACAACTCTTCGTGGTGGAATAATGATTGTTTTACATATGTGATTGATATATATGTTCAGATGCTTTCATTTCTGTGTTTTTCTGATTTCTCATATTGCATTTATTTGGGCCAAATTCAGCTTGTTAAATCTGAATTGAAGTCATAGAGTTTTAAGGTGTTGTCCCAAAATGAAAAAGAATCTTTATATTTAACATCTTTACTCAAGTTATTAGCAATGAAAAATGATAGAATTATTCAGTAATCAAATATTTGCAGCTCTCTGAATTCAGGCATCCTCATATCAAGTAAATAAAGGTTTATTTCTTTATGCTTTCTGGTTTTCGTCTATGGGATGACAGGCAGAGGCAGCATTAAGGTAAAAATTGTACATTGAATATACGCTCATACATCAAAGTCGTAGCAAACTAGAGTCTTTCTGTAAGATGATGGATATAAGCATATGGAAAGCTGTGTGAACATTAAAATGACAAATTATAGGTCCATATTACTCTCAGCGTAGTAGTGATTGCAGAAGTATATATGTACAGTACAACATGGAGGAGCAAAATATTTGATGTCTTCTTAGACAGTATAAGCTTGCTGAATTGTGTCTATGTCAAGACCCTTCAGTCTAACCACTGATTCAACGTGTCCTTTGAGCGTAGTCAGTTCTCTCAGCCTGGAACAGAAAATGCAAATATTTAGCATGGTACTTGATAACATTATTGCCAAATTGAGGTACAAATTTGGTTTGCTATATCGGTGTCTTGCTCTACTCCTAAAAGATCAGATTATCGATGTAATTAGCCATCCATCAGTCATGAGAATGACATTTAGGACCCTTGATGCTCTTGCATCTCAGTTTTATATTCTATCTTTGTTCTAAATACAATGCCAGTACAAAATTAGTAGGCTTTTTTGTGCCATTATTCTATAGAATCTAACTTCTAATCATCTGGAGAGATTAGCTTATAGTGAATGGATGCATACCTTGCAATTTCAGCTCGCCTTTTCGCCTCCTCAGCCATCTGATTAAGCTCTGTGTAACTGGTGCGGTCGCTGAACATCTTGGTATCAGGTGCCTGCAGCCCATGGAGGGTTCTCTGAGCATGTGCCCATTTTAGTTCACGTTCTTCCTTTCCAAAGTCTTTCTTCCTCGTGAAAGCAATCTGCATAACAACCAACCAAATGAGCCATATTCGGCAAGTTGCTCCATGCAACAAACAGCAACTAATAGCTCTACCAGTTAGAAATTAGAATTCATACCCTTTGTTCGATAACAAGATCCCACGCCTTCCCACTCAGGGCATATCGGATGAAGAACTTGATAAAATCGAGTGGAAAATAGAAGATAAGGTTGTAAAGCCAAATCACACCCGCCCAACCCCATCCAATTCCTTCAATGGCCGCAAAGCTCCAGTTTGCATAGACAGCTATCAGTGTAGCAATCTGTTCATGAGAGAGATTAGCCAACATATCAAGTCTACACTTTTCATGTAAATCATAATAGCATGCAGAAGAGTTTCAGCAGTTTACTAACCAGCTGCGCAACAATAAAAGCTGTAACAAGCAACAAGCCAGGACGCTCAACAAAAGACCAACTCCTTGATCTTGTTACAAATATGAGAGCCTGACTGATAATGCTCACTTGCAGGTATATTGCAGAGGCAAGCTTTCTTATGTCATCATTGTCGTCTTTGTGAAGGCTTGAAACCCCAAATGTGCGCTGAAAAATACAACATCATTCATTTATCCATACATATAAGTTGTGACATATAAGGCAATTTCTTGAATGTAACCTCAATTCCAATATAATTATTCTATATGAAAGAAGTCTAATCTTACAGGAAAGAAGTCTGTCTTGTATGCAGCCCAGAAGAAAATGACAGTCATCATGGCTAAGTAACCACCAAGAATGATTCCAGTAGTAAAGATTTCAGCCAATTTCCAACTGTCTGGCAGAGGAGATGGTTTCACCCTATCCTTGGAAATTGTCATAATTGTACCTAGCAGACCAATGAATTTTCTTTTTTCAGGCAACCATACTAAATAGAAGCAGAGAATTCACTTCCGGCTTATCATGAAGACGCGAAATACAAACCATCATTGAGGATAGCAATGATTAGCACCATGAAAGGAGGGAAATCAAACTGCCATATCAAGGCCAGTAACATGAAACCAAGCTGTCAAGCAAAAGGTCAAATAACGTATTATCATAACAGTTACACTAAACAACATTGTTTAAAAATAACGTTTCAAAGCGAACGCCAAAGAACTTACCACAATACGGATTGTAATTGAGACTGCATATATCTGCAAAGAAGAAAAAACTCAAGAAACTTAAACTAAATTGTGATGTTTGATCATTTTTACTATAAAAAACATCTCATTGCTATAGGATAGACTCACCGTGTAATTTTTCATCCTTTGGAATATAGCCCTACTAGTTAGCACAGCACTGATTATAACACTAAGGCCAGGTTCTGTCAATACAATATCTGATGCACTACGAGCTGCATCAGTTGCATCAGCCACAGCTATGCCAATATCAGCCTTCTTAAGAGCAGGAGCATCATTTACCCCATCACCAGTCATTCCACATATATGTTTCCTCGCTTGCAAGCGCTTCACAATCTCATATTTGTGCTCTACACCAATAATTAAACAAAAGTCATATCAGAACATTTACCACTGATCTCATCAACCAATGGTAATTAGCTGCTGTTATTGTATGTGTTTTTCGGACATGACTTTATTTCAAGGTGGAAAGGGAAACAAGTTAAGATACCAGGGAAAACACCAGCAAAGCCATCAGCTTTCTCAATCAGCTCATCAACTGGCAAAGCGACAATAGACTCATCTTTGTTTTGTCCTAACAAGGCTGATGAAGGATACATGTTGGTTCCCATTCCCAGACGGCGTCCTGTTTCCTTTGCTATTGCTAGTTGATCACCTAAAGTGTGTCCACACGTTCAAGAACATGGCATTGATCAGAATAAGGGAAGATGCTCAAATAAACTGAACCAAAAGCAACACACACGTACATTAGATGGTTTGATGCAAAGTCAATATCAAGATACACACCTGTAATCATTTTCACATTCACACCAAGATTCAATGCCCTTCGTATTGTGTCTGCACTGTCATGTCTTGGTGGATCAAACAAAGGCATTAGGCCAATAAATTGCCACGGGCCTCCTGAGCTCTCCTTTCTTCCTTCGGGAACTTCCTGCATATTGATTGAATAAATAAAGCCAAGAATATTATCAATTTCATTGCGAAAACTTGACAGGCCAGGATAGAATCACTCCATTATTATAGGAGACAATAGAAACATGACTACACAATGTATGTACCTGGTATGCTACTGCAAGTGATCGTAGTCCACGCTCTGCAAACTTATCAATTACTGCATGAACTCTACGTTCCAACTCTATTTTATTGTGTACAAGATTCAAAATCTAATAATGGAACAACAGAAATGTATTACTTCATTGCAGAGCTGTCAAAAAGGTAATACATATAGTACTGCTGATGAGCGTACCTGTTCAGGTGCACCTTTGCTGACCCGGTGCATTCTACCTTGATTATCAATATATGTTAGAGCCGTTCGCTTATCAGTTGGATTGAACGGAAGGAAGTGAACTTCTTGAATTCCAGCTCGTGCCTAGGTAGTTTGTTTTTAAGCCAGCAGCAAAGAAACCGAATCAATAGAAATAAGGAAATGGTGACACAGACAGCAGGTCAACAGCAATAAGCATAATAAGTTTAATTAGTTAGGAGATTTGGTTAAAGACAAAGACAACTCCTCAATGAGCAGATTCTATTCTGTTTTATGGACTTTGGGCTTGTTGAACTGATTTAGGAACAGACCATTACTATGCTATTCTTTGTAACATAAATTGTATAGATGCATATGTACTTCTGTAAAAAAAAAAAAAATCAAAGCATACCTCCTTAGGATCAGCCAGCATTCCCACTATAGCAGCATCTATGGCATCCTGGTTTTCGAGCCTGGATGCACGAGCTGCCATCAGAATGACAGTATCTGGGTCTACTCCTTTTGCAAAGATCTATGCAACAACATCCAGATAAATGTTACCGAACAATGACATAAGAATGCTTGAAACAGCAGTAAGGAAATGATGCAACTACAACCAACCTCAATAAGATTTTTGTCAACTGACAACTTGTTCAAGGTCAAAGTTCCAGTTTTGTCACTGCAAAGGACATCCATGCCTGCCATTTCTTCTATTGCGGTCATTCTTTTTGTGATAGCTCCCTGCAGATGACATTTATACATCAGCAAAATTAAGCATTGATCATCTAAGCATACCAACTCAGAAAGATCAATTAATTAGAGCAAACCTGCAGGGATAAGCGATGGGATCCAATTGCCATTGTAACTGAGAGAACAGTAGGCATGGCAATAGGAATTCCTCCAATGAGAAGTACCAGCAAATTGTCGATTCCTGGACGATAAGGACGATGTTGAATTGGGTACATGACAATGATTTCTGTTATCATTCCCACCGCGATGGAGCATATACAGAAATTACCAATGGCAGTCAACACCTATTGAATATTGAAAGTTTCTCAGGCAAGTTTTAACAAAAATAGCCACAAGCAAGGAACATTGGTAGATATACCAAATGGTTAGAAAAATTAATGGGTTCTTATGGCAGCATATGGTAAGCTGAGAAGGAAATGTAATTAAGATGAATCAGCAACAAACTTTGAGAGGCACAAGAGCAAAACATTGGTTCAAAGCACATAGCAAGCTAAAAAGGAAAGGTGATTTAGATGAACAAGGTGTTGTTTGATTGAAGCTCTTTACCTTTTGAAAGTGACCCTGTTGATTTGTGGAATCCACAAGGTGAGCAGCCTTGCCAAAGAAGGTATGAACACCGGTGGCAATGACTACTGCCTCAATCTCTCCTTGTTTGCATGTAGAGCCTGAGTAAATACTGTCACCAGGACCTTTAGTTACCGGAAGAGACTCACCCGTTAAGGCAGACTGCAAGAAAGAGAATTTTCTAAGAAATGATTCGAAACTGAATTCGGCCAATGGAACAATGAAGTTACTAAGTTTGTTAGTTAAGGAACCTGATCAATTTTCAGTGGATCACCATCAAGCAGACGAGCATCAGCAGGAATGATGTCCCCAAGTTTTACACTGATTATATCACCAGGAACAAGAATAGAAGCATCCTCCTCTGTCCACTTCCCGTCCCGAAAAACCTGAAACAATTTATTGCTGTAGGTAATAACAAGAGAAAATAATTAGCATAATCTGAAAATATACAATCAGAATTACCTTAGCTTTAGGAGCAAGACTAGCCATTAGAGCTGCAGCTGCATTGCCAGCATTGTTCTCTTCTATGAAACTTATAGTTGAATTAATTAGAAGAAGTGTAATAATCCCAACAAAATCTTGCCAGTCGGGTGGTTTCCCCTGCAAAGCATGAAGATGTTAAAGTTCCAATACCATCTTCCCTAGTAAGAATATAAAAAATTCAAAACTAGTTATATAAATGCTTCTCATCCCACAGTTGCTAGTTGCTCATAATTCAAAGAAGTCTTTGAAATAGTTAAATAGAGATAAATAGTCCTTGTATGAGTTATTATATGAATGAATAAAGTTATTATCTGAATAAATACACTGATACTTTTAATTTTTTTTTCTATATCTTTTTTCTTTTTCCAATTTCCAGAAACAAACTTGAGCAACACAAATTACAGAAGAATTGTTAAATATATACTCACTCCTCCATTAGCAAGAGCTATTGCCATGATAGCTGCAGCTTCCATAACCCATGAGAGAGGGTTCCACATAAACCCGAAGAACTTCAATACTTTGCTCTCCTGAAAACAAAAATGAAAATTTATTAGCTATGTTTCACACTTTCACTAGGGATAGAAAAAGGTAATTTATGGAAAATATGATGATCAGTTGTAAAAACTGAAATTTAATCTCTGTTTCAAAGAAGGAAATTATAGATGTAAAGATTTTTATAAAAATATAAATACCTGTTTTTCCTCAAGCTTATTGTGGCCAAAAATAGCAAGCCTTTGCTCAGCTGCTTCTGTTGTTAGGCCATCTTTGTTACACCTCAAAGTCTGAAAAACCTCTTCAAGTGGCACATTTTCCTACACTCATAGGTTCAAATTCATCAAAAACCAAAACAAAAACAAACCCCAAAATCTAAAAAACATCTAAAGCAATATAGAACCTTAAAAAAGAAACAGAATTAAACCAACTTAAATAAATAAAGAAAAACAGAGTGATTCCCTCTGTTTTAGTTGTGTATATATCATACCAAATCAACAGCTTCCTTCAGCACAGCATCCAAAGTTTCATCCTTGTTATCCATATCAAAAAATTTGATCCTTTTCAAATCTGACAAAAATATCAGATAAAATTGGAAGAATCAATAAAAAACAAAACAAAGAAAGTGAGAATTTAGAAGACAGAAAACAGGGTACTCTGCTATTCCTCTGCGAAAAAAAAAATGCTCTGTTTTTACTCTCAAAAGTTTGGTTACTGTATTATGTCTCTCACCAGAATCTCAAAGTGGCAGCTTTTCAAGGGTAGGATTGTGTCAAGGTGGGGGATATAATAATTTGATAAACAGCAACAAAGATCATCATGTACTTGGCAGGTACACTCTGTTTCTATTATATATCCTACCCTGATTCTGTCTTTAAAAAAGAAAAAGTTGTCCCATTTTTTTAAATGGAAGAATTTACATGGAATGGAACAAAGACAACTGGAAGCAGTAAATTTGTTTGTCCTAAGTTGGCTACTAGTTTCTTGACCATTTTGTCCCTTACCTTACCTCACTTTCTGTTCTTTTCCTTTCTAGAAGAAGAAAATACTACATCTCTTGTCAAAAAGAAGAAGAAAATACTAATTCTTTTTCTTTTTCTTTTTTTTTTTTAAATAACTAATCACTATTTCATTCATCTATATTTTACAGTGCTTCTTTCTTTTATTAAGTTCTTGGAAGTTGGAATATGAATCCCAATCGTTAAATTAAAAATGTTAATTAATATTTAGTACTAATACTAATAGATCAACTGACTGTTAGACTGTTTGTGATTTTATTAATGGAAGACAGTATTACTTGAGGCAATAGACTGTAATATTATTGACAATGAGTAAAAGGTGTTTTGTGACAAAAGAAATTGGAAGAATGACATGACTAAAGTTTCTTTTGCTTTAGAATCGGTATATTATTAAACCTACTGTTAATTTTATGTACAAGGTCTTATTGAGTGTCACTTGGCATTTGGTTTCTTTAACAAGTGTCAATAGTTAATTTTCTAATTTTTATTTATTATATTTGTATTCATTTTAGTTTGGAAAAATTAAAAGACACTCATCCCCTTTCCTATATAAAATAAATTATCAAATAATTATAAATTAATTATAAATTTATTATGAATATACATGAATGTTGTGGATGTCCATGAATCTAATTAAAGCATGAATATTGATGACTTGGTTCATTCATACACATGCACCTATGTACTAAGTTCATCCACTTATATTTATGGTGATGTATCTATGTGCCTATAAATAGGCCACTTACTTTGTTATGGAATAAGATGAATGAGAACAATTTCTCTTCTTCTTCATATTTTCTTCTTCTCCATATTCTATTGTCTCTCTATTCTCTTGTCTTTTCCATACTTCAATTCTACTCCTTTGCTTTGTTTTGTTATTATTTCACCACAAAATTTCATTTCTTAACTGAATTTTCTTAAAAGAATTTATAAGATAAAACAGCCGCACGCGAAGCGCGGCCGAAAAGTTTTAGTTATATATAAAATCATGTAAAAAGATGTTTTTTTTAAGGCAATCATATTCTCTATATGACTTTATTTTTTTAAAAAAAAAACATATATGACTTTATAGATTTGTAACAATTTCATAACATTTTGATGGGTGTTTTAGAAACTCCAAACCCAGTATAGAGAAATAGTAACCAAAACCAAACTACCAAACTTTTGTCTTCCTTTTTCATGTTTTAGTTTTTACTTAAATTTTAGATATCTCACTCGAGACAATGCTTAAGGAGAATATGTGTGGAACCACTTGAACAAACCATACTTAAAAGTTTTTAGGTATACCAAAAAGAAATTTGGAAAAGAAGATTGGTTTAAGGTCCATTTTACATCCTAAAGTTTGTATGTATTGACATTTTGCACCGAAGGTTTATTTAGATCTTATCCCACCCTAATATTTTATTTTCGGTTTTGCACCCTACGTGACAGAAAATGCTTACGTCACTGTTACGATTCTGATGTAGCATGTCAAATAGGATGTAAATGCCACGTGGCATAATGACATGACAAAATTTTCTCATTTTCTTTTATTTTTATACTAGTGTGGCAATTTTCATCTAACATGGATCATAATGGCACCGTTAGGGACTTAACAAATTTTCCGTTAGTAAAGGTGAAAAATGTACCCAAAATTAAACATTAGGATACCAAATAAATCTTTGGAGCGTAAAAAGTTACTCCATACAAACTTTAAAGGCAAAATAGAAGATTATCTAAACTAGTAAAATAATAAAATGATGTCCAGAAAACACTAATAAAATAAAATAATAAAAAATATTACTACAATATTTGCAACAAATCTAAATTCTAGCACAATAGATTTTATGATTTTCTTTTTCCAAATATTTTTACTTCCTACAAAGCACGGACCATGTTTTTTTTTCTTTCTTCCTTTCTTTTCATATTTTAAGATATTTTAAAAATAAAAAACAATCCTAAAAGAAAAAATTAAATTAAATGCCAAAAAAAAAGAAAAAATTAGAATTTATTAAATATTACTCTCTCTGTTTCTTTTTAATTGTCCCAACCTCTTGTTCCTTTTTAATTGTCACTCTCTATTAAAATGACATATTTGCTCTGCTTTGAAACCACAAAACTCATTAAATATGATAGTTGGTAAGAGTAAATTATATCAATTAAATATAGGGCAATATAGTAAATGAAAGTAAATTTTGAATAAAATTTAACAAAATAACTACTTTTCTTAAACAAATAAATTAATTAAAATGGACAATTAAAAAGAAATAGAGGAAGTAAAATGTAATTTTTCAACTCTTAATATATTATTATACTATTTCCTCCCTATCTCACACGACATCAACTCGAGATTTGGGCAAACATCCTTACAACTAATGATAGATTGGGCAAAAGAAGTCGTGACTCGTGAGTATGTACCAAAAACTAGTCAAAGGTTTGTAGCGAAAAGACAAAAAAAAGAAAAAAACTCTACTCCAAGCCCAAGGTAGCATAATTTATGGAGGTCCTCCTAGAGATGGCTGAATTTTCAACCCCTCGTGGTCTCTCATTTTCGTTATAATAATTATATATTATATTAGAACTTTCCGGCCACATTTCGCATTTCTGTTTTATTTTATAAATTCTTTTAAGAAAATTAAGTTAAGAAATGAAATTTTATTGTGAAATTATAACAAAACAAAGTAAGAGAGTAGAATTGAAGTATGAAAAAGATAAGAAAATAGAGAGACAATAGAATATGGAGAAGAAGAAAATATGAAGAAGGGGAGAAATTGTTCTCATTCATCTTATTCCATAACAAAGTAAATGTCATATTTATAGGCACATAGATACATCACCATACCATAAATATAAGGAGATGAACTTAGTACATAGGTATATGTGTATGAATGAATCAAGTCATCAATCTTATCCATGTTTTAATTAGATTCATGGACATCCACAACATATATATTCATAACAAATCTATAATTAATTTATAATTATTTGATAATTTATTTTATATAGAAAAGGGGATGGATGTCTTTTAATTTTTCCAAACTAAATGAATACAAATATAATAAATAAAACATTAGAAAATTAACTATTGATACTTGTCAAAGAAACCAAATGCCAAGTGGCGCTCAATAAGGGCCTTGTACATAAAATTAATAGTAGGTTTAATATATACAAGACACATGGCACTCATTACGTGAGTGGTTTATGATAGTTTTTTTAGATAGGTAGTGTTTTTTTTTAAAAAAATGATATAAATAAAAATTTAAAATTATATTTATCCTCTAATAAATAGTTTTATTTAAGATGGGCATTTTTTATTTTATTTCGAATTTTTTAAAAATTGAGTTTGTTTCCGAGTCAACTGGTGAGACAAACTCGGGTTTTAACTTTATAATTAGTATAGATTATTACAACACACATGGCACTCACTACGTGAGTGGTTTATGACAGTTTTTTTCAATAGGTAGTTTTTTTTAAAATGATATAAATAAATTTAAATATTATATTTACCTTCTAATGGTAGTTTTTATTTAAAATAGTTAGTTTTTAATTTATTTTGAATTTTTAAAAACTGAGTTTGTCTCCGAGTCAACTCGTGAGACAAACTCAGGTTTTACCTTTATAATTAGTATAGATATTATATATATTATAATTATATCACATATTATTATTATTTTTAAAATCAGATCTGTTATGTCTCATAATTTCACCTTATTCATTTTAAAATTTAAGATCATAGATTCAAGTCCGCAAAATATTAATTAATTAATTTGTTTGTTTATTCTTATATTACCTAACATAGTTTATTAGTTAATGTTTTTTTTTACAGCTAATGTGGATTTATGAGATTTCACTTGTATCCTTATAGAGAAAGAGAAATCTAAACATTTTATACTAGTTTGTTTATTTGTTTAACCATTTTATTTTATACTAAGTCTGTTTATATGTTTGGGTATAGGTAAATATGTTAAATAACCTTTTTAAGACATTCTTATACTATTGTCATAGTAGAGATTCCATTGGGTAAATAATCCAATACAAACATGCAACATTTGCTAAGTACAAGGGGATAACTCTAATATTTCTTCTTATTTTTCTAATTTATCTATACTATATATAAAAGTACGAATAAGGGGAAACTTTATATATAGTATAGATATTTTACTTTTAATTTCAATTTTTAAATGTCAATAAAAAGATTAAACTAACACTAACACGTACTCCCCCAGTCCCATATTATATGTCCACTTTGAGTCAAAGTTTTCTAACTTTGACCTTTAATTATGAAAAAATCATACAAAAATAAATTTTAAAAAATTATGTTTTGATTAAGTTAAGTCTTAACCTTTTCAAAACATATTTTTTGAAAATTTGATTGTATATATATTTTTTGTAATTAAAGATCAAAGGTAGAATCAGTTTGACCCAAAGTGGACAGATAATATGGGACGGAGGGAGTACAATACTATTGTTAGTGAAGCTCCATCTTTTCGTTATATAATGTTTCACTTTGTTCAATTGGAAATTGTTGAGTTGGAAGAGTAGGTGATATTATGATTTTGATTTTCTTGTCTCTAAGTGGTTATCAAAATTTCATAAGATGGTTATTATAATTTCATGAGGAGGTTACCAAAATTTCATAGTGTGGTTACCAAAATTTCATAGGATCAGGTTATTAAAATCTCTTAGGTTGGTTATTTAATAGTGTGTTTGGATAAATTTTTCGAGGGATCCTTTAAAGGACAGGATAGGATGGGAAATGAGGGATTTTTAAAGGAAAGGAAGGGAAGGACCAATCCTTGTTTGGATTGTTTAAAATATAAAAAGTAAGGAACATGAGGGATCACCTAACATTTTATAAATAAAAGCTTTGTTGATTCTTGTTGGTACTCCAATTTGGAGTACAAAAAAATATGGACTTATAAGGATCAAGAAGGACCAAAATTGGTCCTCCAAAACCCATGGACCAAATCTAATTTCCAATCCAAACATGGGTCACTAACCAAAAAGACTTCCCGTCCTGTCCCGTCCCATCCCGTTCCTTACTGGTCCCTCAATCCAAACAAACTGTAAATTTCATAGGGTGGTTAATTATCACAATTTTATAGAAAGGTTATCAAAGAGATTATCAAAATGTCATAGCGAGGTTATATAAGAATTTCATAGTGTGGTTAACAAAATTTCATTAAATATATAATGGGGAGGTTATCAAAATTTTATAGTGTGGTTATCAAAATTTCATATGAAGGTTATAAAGGTCTCAATTTCATAGGGAGTACCAAAATTTTATAGAAGGTTATCAAATCTCATAGAGTGATTATCGAAATTTCATAGAGATCGGATTATCAAAATTTATAGAAAGATTATCAAAATTTCATAGTGTTGTTATCAAAATTTCAAAGCGAGGTTATCAAAATTACATAATGTGATTATCAGAATTTCATAGAGGGGTCAACAAAATTTTATAAAGAGGTTATCAAAATTTCATAAAGAGGTTATCAAATTTTCAAAATGTGATTACAAAAATTTCATAGTGGTATTTCTGAGGAGGTTATCAAAATTTCATAGTATGGTTACCAAATTAGGAAGGTTATTAAACTTTTATTATGTAGTAATCAAAATTTCAAGGAGGAACTTGAAGCTTTGGCCTAGTGGCCAAGACCTCAAAAGTTTACCCAGAGGGCAGGGGTTCGAATCCTTGTCCTCCCTTCCCCCTCCCCCTTTAATTGTAATGTTCCCAATGTATCAAAAAAAATCAGGGAGGATATCAAAATTTCATATGAAGGTTATCAAAATTTCATAGTTTAGTTTTCAAAATTTCACAAGAGGGTTATCAAAATTTCATAGTATGTAGATCAAAATTTCATACGGAGATTAACAAAATTTCATAATGAGATTATCAAAAAATCATATGGAGGTTATCAAAATTTGTAGTTATCAAGATTTCATAAGAAAGTTATCAAAATTTTATAGGAAGATTTATCAAAATTTCATAGGGAGGTTATCACAATTTCATAGTGTGGTTATCAAAATTTCAGAGTGTGATTACTAACAATTCATTTGGAGATGTTTAAATTTTCATAACGTGGTGATCAATATATCATATGGAGGTTATCAACATCTCATAGTGTTAGTCATCAAAATTTCATTGCGAAGTTATCAAAATTTCATATTGAGGTCTTCAAAATTCCTTAGGGAAGTTAACCAAATTTCATAAGAAGGTTAAAAAAATTTATAAAAAGTTTCTCGAAATTCCATAGTATCGTTATTAAAATTTCATAGGAATGTTATCAAAATTTCATAATGGGATCATAAAAAATAATGTAATTATCATAATTTAATACAAAGGTTATCATAATTTCATATGAATATTTTATTTAAACACGTTGCGCCACGTTCAAGGCACGTGAAAGCTAAAACTAGTATTATAAATACTCAAAGGTTTGAGAGAAAATCGAGAATATGATAAAGACCTTAATATGGAAATGCATTATTTTTCCCAATTTTTTAGGGGATTCCTAAATACCGTCCTATTTTTGCTATTCACCGCCCCATTTTTTACACTTTTGCCATTTACCCTTTGCACTTTTTACACTTTTACACTGAGCCTCCCCACTAGGACGGTTCAGCCACGGCAGAGCCTCCCCACTAGGGAGGCTCAACCACGGCGGAGCCTCTCTACTGGGGCGGCTTCACCATGGGCAGGCCGCCCCGGTGGGACAGCTAGACCAAATTTTTTTTAAGATAATAATTATTTTCTTAAAAAAAAAACTAGCCGAGCCGCCCCAGTGGGGCGGCTTCGCCGTGGTTGAGCCTCCCCAATGGGGCGGCTTGAGCCATTGTAAGCCGTCCTCTTGGGGCGGCACGGGTCATCAGTCCTAAATTTCGTCAAAAATTGCATTTTTCTGAAATCGTCATCAAAATACGGCACGTTATGGTTCATTTTTCTTAAATCGTCATCAAAATACAACACGTTAACGTTATTCTACGTTCGTGATAGTTTCAAGATTAGAAAATGAAGCAAAGGGCAAAAACGTAAAAAATGGGATGCTGAATAGCAAAAATGGGGCAGTATTTAGCAATTCAGATTTTTTATCATGCAAAATTCCTTGTGATGACTTGTAAAGCATAGGAGAGCAATCACTCACAATATCATGTCACCTTTACCTTGACAATGGTTACACCCTTTAATTTTCCTCTCCCTTTTTGTTTTTTTCCTCGGGGGTTGTTGAAATTACATCCAATTAATTTCCTTAAAAGAGTTTGTTAAGTTCAAAATAATCAAAAACCATTAAAGTTTGGTATATAAACCTACCAAGAGTACCCAAAATCAATAAGTAGACATAGAACATGTGAACATCTCTTGATTTTAATGTTTGAAGGTTCCCATTTATATCTTTCTTTACTCAATTACTTGATCTTATGTGGTTTCTTAACTCATGATCTTGTTTCTAGCTGCCAAGCAAAATATAGAAGAGGATTGGCCATTGCCTAATAATCCTTATTGATCATCATGATATCTTTTAATGATTGGATGGGATAGGTATAAGGATATGTTTGGGGTGGGATGAGATAATATTAGATGATTGGCTGGATGATGGGTTTGTTGTATCTTCGGATATTTTTAGGAATTAACCAAACAAATAATTAAAACAGAAACAATAAAAAAAATTTCCTTATGGATCTATGTTACAAATCTCCACTATCAAATCAATCAATTACAATCACTAATCATAACAATATTTCTAGCAAACTCTTAATCTAATCAACCCAAAACCCATAATACCCAAAGGAGTTTTTCTCACAACATAACTCCTTTCCTCTTAAAAAAAAAACATAAACTGGTTATTTATACTAACACAAACTTAGACTCTAAGAATCCCTTTTCTATTAGGATTCTTATCCACCAATTAAAATCTCTAGAAAAATCTCAATCCAAATCTAATTAGAATTTGAGGGAAAAAATCCCAACAATCTCCACATTGACTAAAATTCTTTCGTCAAAGCTTAATTGCTTCGCCTTTTAACCAAATCTACAAAAGTAACTTTTTTCTTTGTTGGCAAATCCACATCCTTATTCTCAATTTGATGTGAAGATACCGATCCATCTCCTCTAATTGTGCTTCCAATCAACTCATACAAATTTTTTGAATTCTTCACTCCTTTCATCATAATCATCGAACCTTTGGTGATATTCAAACCTCCACTTCGACAAGAATATCCATAAACCAAGCTATTCAGCTTTCCAAGTGAAATCAAATTCCTTGTAAATTTTAGAACATACCTCACATTCTCAAGCATCTTGATACTACCATCATGCAAACGAAGTTTCACACTCCTAATACCTTCAATTCTTTCTTCACCATTATTAGCCATTTAGACAAGCTTATCACACTTCTCAAGCTTCGAAAACCATTTCTTCTTTGTACAAATATGTTAAAAACAAGTAGAATCAAACATACATATCTCTAGTGTCTTTCTTTTCTTCTTGCACCATCAAAACAACATATTCATAATATTCCTCACTATTAGCAGCACCAACATTAACACTGCTTTTATTATTCTCTTTAGGTTTCATGAAATATCCCAAATCTTCCATTAACTTATTACAATAGGCTTTTATGTGCCCTATCTCATGACAATAATAACACTCATTGCTACTCATATCTACCATTGGCCTCGAACTTGATCTTCTCTTTCATTGAATTTACTTTTTTATCTTGCATCATTCTTATCTCTTCAATTAGTTCTTCCACGCTCCACCATTTTCAGTTTCTTTCAATCTCTCATATTCAAAAATTGCAAAAGTCACATCTTGCAAGCTTAGATTTCCTTAACAACCATCAAAGCTCTAGTCACAGGATCATACTTGTCAAGAAGAGAATTAATCGACAAAATTTCTTTATCAACTTCTTTCATTACTTCACCCACACTTACCAACTGAGTAACCAATCTATGGAACTCGTTTAGGTGTGTCCTTAAACTTGTTCCCACCTTCATCTTCAATCCAAATAATTCTTTCTTCAAACACAATGGTTAGTAATCGATTTTGACATATAAATCGACTCCAACTTATCCATTAAGGCATCAACTCCTTTGGGGTTTTCATATCTAACACATTATACTTAATTTCAATAGCAATTGGGGTTTTCATATCTAACACATTATACTTAATTTCAATAGCAATTGGGGTTTTCATATCTAACACATTATACTCAATTTCAATAGCAAGAGACAAACGAATTGTACTTACTGTTTTTTGTTGAATTTCTTTTTACTTGGTCTCATTCATTGCTGAAGGCTTATCGGCTTCAAGCGCATCTCCCAATCCTTGTTATACCAACATATTTGTTATCGTACTGCCAAATCTGAAAACTGTTCGTTCCATTGAACGGCTCAATCTCAAACTTCAAAGCTAATCCGCTGCTGATTTCTATTATCTCTAATCAACCAATCTCTGATACCACTTGTTATATCTTCGGATGTTCCAGGAATTAACCAAACAAATAATTAAAACAGAAACAACAAACAAATTTTCTTGTGGATCTATGCCATAAATCTCCACTATCAAATCAATCAATTACAATCATTAATCATCAAAATCTTAATCTAATCAACCCAAAACCCATAACAACCCAAAGGGGTTTCTACTCGCAACATAACTCTTTATATCTCAAAAAAAAAAAAAACTAATAGCAAACTACTGATTTATACTAACACAAACTTAAACTCGAAGTATCCCCTTATTATTAGAATTCTTGTCCACCAGTCAAAATCTCTAGAAAATCTTAATCCAAAACTAATCAGAATTTGAGGTAAAAAAATCCCAACAGGTATGTGCATAAAAGTGTACAATCACACCTCCAAATAAAACCTAAATATTCAGGTCTATTGATAAATCAACACAAGAATAAATCAGTAAGTATAAACTATAGAAGATATAAATATCTCTCTTTATTATTAAGGTTGTTGGAATAATACTTAAAATGTAATTTTTGAGGCATTTCTTAAGAGAATTGATTTATAACCTAATAATAAGTCATTGACCAATTTAAATGAAAGAGTGCAAAAGAAAACTTACGTTAATTTTTTTCATTTAGGTTTGATTATAACCTAAAGGGTTGAAATTTTAGATACCAACAATAATGGTTTCTCTTCTCTTGTATGAAAAGAAAACTGGAAAGCAAATAATGGAAGTAATAAAGTTTGCAATCCTTTGAATGTTCTTTCTTGGTTTATGTACGAATTTAACTTAATATATAAGTTGAGTTTCTCCATCTATTGCTGTCAATTGACCTTACGTCGGAAACTTTAAAAGCCAATATATAAAGAACCAATATGCTTTTGTTATTTTCTTTTTGATTTAGTTACCAATTATCTTCTAAATGTGGCAACATTATTTTATACATATAAATGAATATTGTGAAGTACACATCGTTTTTTGTTATAGTCTTATAGATGTTCTCAAAAAATACCTAACAATAAAAGAGGTTGAGTAGAAAGGGCAACTTTGAAAAGTCCTTCCACTCTAATTTTTTTAGAAATAATTCACATTAAATAATCACAAGAATATAAAGAAGAGTCCCATTGAATTCAACTTTGTCACTCAATAAAGTCACAATAGTCAGTATGGGAAGTTTTGTCCTCTTCCCCTCCTTAACCTAATCTAGCTATCTTCTTCTTCTTATTGACCTCTTAATTTTTCTTTTCATGTGAAAATCGTCATTTCTTGTGCGAAAAAAAAATAAATAAACCTTCATTTTTCTTCATGTGAGTGTAATTTTATCAAGCAAATAGTAACATTTTTTTTGGTTTGGTTGTTGTTATATCCAAGTAGGCCGATTGGCCCATATTTATGTTTTTGTTCAATTAAGTTTTTTTTTTTTGGCCAGATCGGTTCAAGTTGGATACACGTTTTGTAGTTGGCTTTCTCATTTCTAGCAATCGGTCTAATTGTCAAAGTGGAAATAGTTGTTTGATCCTTTTAAAATTAAAATGAATTATAAAATCAAATTAATATATAAAAAAATTAGATTATTTAACGCAAAATTATTAGGGATACCATCTCATATATGATTTTAACAGATAGAACTCTATTAACTTAGTAATTATATTATAAATTATATAATAATATAATAAAATCCGTCATATCCTAGATTTTACAACATATATCATATAATTTTCTCTTTTCGAAACTAGGGGTTAATAACTTAATTTTGATGTTAAATTTGTAACTTAATTTCGACAAATTTTCCAAGTTGACAAAATAATATTGGTTGGAATTGGAAGTATAGATTACATGAATAAGAGGAGTGTTCCATCTAATTATTTATTATTATTTATCATCTGTATGCAGTATGTACATACATATGAACATGGCCGGTGAGTCAACCATACGTGCTCTCTTATTATTATTATTATTATTATTACTTTTTTGGGGGTAATAATGCTCACCTGTTGTTTTTTTGACGGTAATGCTCTCATGTTTTTTTTTTTTATACTAATGCTGTCCTGTTTTTTTCTTTCTACATAAAAACAAGAATAAGAAAACTAGTAAAAGCTACGGTCTTGGTGTGTCAATACCAAGCCGGTCTTCATTCAGCAGGGGAAGAAGTTCATCGGGTGGCTTAGGGCAGAAGAAAAATTCAGGAGCCACATCATGAGCCAGCCGCGCTACACAAGCTGCACAATGGTTACCTTTTCTGTAGATATGACGAATCTCAATAATCCAACCTCCCTTCATGATCTCTAATTACAATCTCGCACAAGGGTGTAACAGGGATGAGAGTTTAGCAAAGTATTCCGAAGGAAGTGAACGACGACTGCCGCATCCATTTCCACCACCAACATGATACATCCTTTCTCTTTAGCTAGTGCGCACACCCCAAAGCTCTGCCTCTAAACTATTGGTAATACCAATATTTAGCATAAAACCCACCACCCAAGTTCCTGATGCATCTCTAATTAAGCCACCTGCAGAGGCATAGTTGTCGGCGTGACGCCTAGAACCATCCGTATTAAGTATGAAGCAGCCTGAAGGTAGCTTACTCCACTTAACCACCAACTCCCTAGGGCCGCCACTCACCCTGCTTGGAGAAAAAAACTAGCCTGCATCCATGGTAAGCTTAACTGCATGCGAAATAATTTGCTCCGCCTGAGGATTCTTATCGTTAAACACTAACTCATTCCTAGCCTTCCACAAACTCCATAACAGTGAGGGAAAAAGAGATTGCCAGAGAAAACCTTGGCGTATATGTACCTGCTTGGTGGCGTTAGAAAACAACCAAGTCTCAAACTCTCGACTACTATCCAAAATAACCCCAAAACGCCGACCAATGCACTCCCAAATACCCATGGTAAAAGGACACTTTCGAAAAATATGCTCCGCTGATTCCAATCCATTCTGACAAATACGGCAATTAGTCTCAACACCAATGCCCTTTTCTATGCAAGATCACCGAAGTATTCAGACAATTTATGAAAAGGAGCCAACAGAAAAAGCGAATCCTTTCTGGAACCAGAAGCTTCCATATCCAAGAACATCTCCCCTTCCACACATCATTCGCACCATGATTCATTAGAAAACAGTAAGCGGATTTCGAAGTAAACTGCCCATGCTTCTCAAAACCCCAAACACATCTATCACCCTCCTCAATGGTTTGAGAAATAGGCACAGCTCGAATTTCATCCACCCTTATAGGAGGAAGTATCACCGCAGCAACATCCAACTTCCATGATACATCCTGTCCCAATAAAGAGTCAACACACACATCCGCATTAACAGGGGAGGCATTAGGAAGAACCTCCTTAATCAAAGGCCCCTTCCCCACCCACCAATCCGTCCATAATTTTATGTTATGACCATCACCAACTCGCCAACGTGTACCACGACGAACACAATCACGAGCTTTAAAAATCCCACGCCATGTAGAGGAACAACGACCATGTGATATAACATCAACAAAATTTCGCTCCTTTAAATACTTCTTCTGAAAAACCTCACAACAAAACAATTGGTGGCGCACCTGCAATTTCCAACCAGTTTTAGCCAGCAGCGCCACATTTGACATCCGGGCTTTACGAAGTCCCAAGCCACCATTACCCTTAGGCCGACAAATTCTATCCCAACTCACCAAATGTCCTGTGACTTATCCGCTTCCCCGCTCCATAAGAAATTCCGATTGCATTGCTCTCCTGTTGTTAGTGGAGTTAATTTTGACAACTGACGCTTAGTTAAGGTGTTGTGGCTTATGGGATTGTAAAAGGTCAAGTTCAACCTTTTAATATTTTTCTTTCTACACCTTACTATTTTTGGTTTAATAGAAATTTTTATTTCTAATATTGCCTAAATGATATTCATAATTTTAGGAAAGCTATAACTAGAACTTGTAATACTTTGAGATCTTTAATTGATCAATTTACTTATGCTTCTCAGGGATGGTCTTATAAGATGTGCAGAAATATTTCTCATCTTATTAATCTTCTGACCATGGTACCCATCACGTTGCACATTTCTGAAACGAAATATATTCCTTTTCAACCTACTGCTTAAAAATACATCCTCAATATGCAAAAGTGTTGCCATTAGGCAAAAACAACCGTGCCATTCTCATAATCATTAAATATAATATTGATATGGGGAGGAGCATTAGTTGATTTAAACTGATTTAATCAATCGAACCAATGAAATTTGGTTAAAACGGATGGGTTAATACTGCTTTTAACTTGATGGACGGTTCATGCATGATCGAAATAAAGTTAAACATGATCTTCAAAGAACCGTACTTTTATAATTTGTAACCTGCATTACTGGGAAAAATATTTACCACAATTCTAAACGTTCTTCCAACAACATTCTTCAGTTGTTGAAAGAAGTCATTTGAAAAGATGAAGGGAGCTGAAGACCTCACTTGGCTGTTTCTTTAACCCGAGGTAAACAACTTGTAGGTAAGATGCATCAAAAAACAACCAAAGAATGGGGTTACCAAGAAAAGAAAGAAGTTAGCGGGAATTATAGGGAAGGAACTCGTTACTTTCCATTGGTATGAGCATTCTTATGGAAAGGCCAAAGATTTACCAGACGCTCAAGCACTGATGCACTTTTAGCAAAGTAGCCTGAAAATCCGGCCGGGGTGGCTGGAGGAGGAAAGTCTTCTGCTGGCATTGCAAATGGGCGAATCATCGTTTCCATTTTCTCTAATGTAAGATAAGATCCTACTTCCTGCAGCCTTTCTGGACCCATTATTGGCAGTGTATGCTCCTGGGGCAGTGATGCAGCCTTGCTGTCATTCGTCTGTCAAAGGAGAAGAGCAAGTGATGCTTAAACCAGTTCTTTAAATTCCTCGATTTAATTAAACTAAATGAGTATAAATATTCAATTTTAGCTGAAACCAAAACTGAAAACATGATGGGATCATGCATATATCCTTCCATAATAGATGAACCAACTTTTGCCCAAGGTCACAAATAACCGAAGAATGTTCCTAAATCACATATTCAGACGACAACCAGTTCTAATTTCAACCCATATTAATCGCCTGGAAAGAGGAATCTTCAATAACTTCTCGAGCACATTGGATTATTGTAATTAAATGAAGCCCAGCCCACCAGAAACACAAAAAAAATGTGTAGTAACTAACGAAGTTTATATATATTTGAGGGATAATATGTCAGATTTGCATCCATATTCAATGCTAATATTACCTCCAGTGGGGATAAATCTGCACCGCGGCTAAATGTCAACTCAATGCGGAACCTTTTCGGGTCTTCTAAAGCTACCTGCAATATCAAGCCTAAGCTCAGGATGAAAAATTCCTTGAAGTTCCTATCCTTAAGACACATACTCCATTAAACACAAAAGCAACCTACCTCCGTGTTCTCAAACAACCTGATTACAATGTAACTCATGTAGTCAAGCTCCTTTGTTTTATGTAAACGCTCCAAAGCAGAGTGGCAAACGAGACTCTCTTCTTCCTGAAGAGATTCATCCAGGTTACAGTAACGAAGTACGTTCATGAGGGAATGGATATGAGATTCCTGTCAAACAGATCAATGCTAAATTGAAGTTGACATAATCATTAAAAGCGCATATATAGCAAACCAATTATCTTTTCAAATTTGGGAGGTTGCAAGTCAGCAGTTATAAGCAAAGCTAAAAGATAAACAACAACAAAAATCCTCCTGTTTCTGGCAAAAAAAAAAAAAAAAAAAAAAAACCCCTACTAGAATGCCAGAAAGATAAAGGCTGCTCATTTCTTTAATATTTTGCACTTACTGATGTGAAGTAAAGGCGTGTTCGAACATGGCGCTCAGGTGTCTTCACATTTGCATACCTGATTGAGAATGAGTAAAAGTATAGAATGAGAACTAAAAATGGAAGGGAATAGAGCATAACTTGAAAGAATTAAATACTGACTTCGGGTCCAAACGGTATTTTGTCTCTTTATCATCGTCATCGTCTTGATCCATTGACATTTCACTTGTGGTGCTAGATCTTCTTGTGTTTGTGTCATCAGTCTTGATGAAAAGCTTTGGCGGAGAATCTTTATCATCATTTTCAGTCTTGGTGGATTTTGAGCATTTGTCTTGATTAGTCCTTAACTCAGCGACATTAAGGGCTTCTTCACGAGTATTCCTTAGATCAATCAAGATTTTACCCAACAAACGGCGTGTAATCTGAGGCAACAGAATAAACATTAGGATATCCTTAATAATGCATCATATTGAAAGTACTTCATTTGCACTGATAAAGGCTGCAAATGTACATTGTTAAAGGGGGAACCAGTGGCAGTGGGAAGACTCTATTCAGCACAAATTTAGTGCAGCATCCATATTTACTTCTAATATAACATATTAAGTATGGCTGTTCAAAACCTTTCTAATTGAGTAAGGCGTGCTACATGCTACTAAATTAGGTCACATGACAAAATCATCCAGAATGAATCACCTTTGAACCAATTTTTAGCTTTTGTTTTGGATTAATTCCATATTCATTTGGGATGACACCATCTGCAAGAAGCTGCAAAAACAGTATACAGACGAGTAAGAGAAAACTGATATAATAGTCAATAAGCAACCGAGGAAGCATGTTCTTTAACTTTAAGAAGCCTATTCAATTTTCTCGAAACCAACGCTAGATACTTGTAATTATTCTCTATAAAGGCATTTACTCAGTAAGAAGCTAATTTAAAAGCAAGTCATGAAAAGAAGCAAAAGAGATAATTGCAGACAAAGAGTTTGCAAAAAGAAGACAAATACAGCTGGATAGTTTAAATAGAGAAGAACTGCTAATGTAGTGATCATAAAAGATCCACATATTTCTTTATGGTGGTAAGATGTTAGAACCTGGGCAACTTTGAAGAGCTCATCCAAACCTTCCAAATTAAGGTGAGCATTATGCAGAAGATCATATCTGTCACAAGAAAATACATAAGCATGCAGAAATAAAAACAAAAGCATTTGAACTTTTAAGAGCCAATAAATTTCTAATATATGAAAATTTCTGAAATTTTATAATTGAGGTAGGCCTGCATGCTTTGACTTTTAGCCTTTTAGGAGATTTCCTTGATAGGCAGTAAACATTAAAATTATAGCCATGCAGACTGCTTATATCTCAATACCACAAGATAAATCATGGATTTTAAAATTTCTTATACATGTGATGCTACCATACTACTTTCTAAGAAATTTGTCAACAAAAGAAGATAGTTACTCACTTGCAGGAGTCATAAACATCAGGAATTTGAGTTATGTCAAACCGTCTGCAAGAAAATCCAATGTCAAATAAAGCCAATACTTCATAAGAAAAAAACTGCTATAACTCTAAATACAGCCACAAATTTACTTGAACTCCCTTCCACCATACCCCTTCCCCAGAGAGAGAGAGAGAGAAGCACTAAATGAACTTGTTAACAAAAATTACACTTTCAAGATACTGAAAGGAAATATGAAGCAACTTAAAAATAGATAATGCACTGATCTGATCTACAGGAAAGGACATATAAATAAAGTATCAGAATTATCAGACCCCAATGTAGTACAAGTATGATGAAGAAGAAATGGTAGATACTTACTCTTTACGTTCGTTATACAAGTCCCTTTCAAGTTTTCTCCACCGAGCAAACATCAAGAGGAATCCCTCGCTACCACATGGTAATCCAGCAGCAATGCGATCAATATCAATATTTGTCTTACCAAGAGCCTTTGCTTGGTCATACGGGGGAATCACATCGTATGGGCTCGTCTCTGTAAGAAGCTCATCTTCATCCTTGGCTAGTAGTCTTACTTGTTCAGTAACTTTCTTAGTCAAAGTAACCTACATATAAAAGGTACAAAATAACAAAGGGGAAATGAAAGAATGGCCATACTTATCAGCAATCCGTTATTGTAATGCTCCTCCTATCCTATTCAAATGACTTGGAAACAAACTAAGGAAGGAAAAGAGTCTCTGGTGACCATTGCATATTCTTAACATGGAAAAGTTACCAGTTTGGGTAGGAGTTCCGAAGCATTAGAAGGCAATCCAGCTCCATCAGTCATCCAAGGACATTCAGATGTTCCATTGTCATGAACTGTCTTAGCACCAGACGTGATAATTTCATTCAGCCTAGCCTGCAAAGAGCACAGAGAAAGTCTAAAGCAGCACTCAAAAGATTGACAGATTTCTTCTTTCTTTTGGAGCAATAACAATCATATATATATACTATAGTATATATAAATTTTGTACCCTACCAAAAATTACTAAAAGCACCAATCTACTCGAGATAACTACTCTATTTTTGTCTTTTCTCCTCATGTCTTTAAGAGTTGTGACAGGCCTTCACATGTAAACTTAGGTCCAAATTAAAAAAAAAAAAAATGGCTGCAGCGGAAGCGCAGGCTAACACAATTGTAAATTATAATAACAAATGATACAAAATCACACCATAAAACAATCAACCAAAAACACCTAAAAGGACAAAGTCCCAAAATTAGCACCCAGCTACACGAAGTAGTATGTATAAAACAGGTGTGGGAACATCAAAGATTTCCTGAGCAACAACATTTTGACAAAAAAAAAATGGCAGAGAAATGCCCGTCAACCTACTAAAACGAACAAAGAAAATGCAAACAGTAAGCTCAACCACCACAAACTTCCACTAAAACCCAGATTTGCTTGAGAGGGGGGGGGGGGGGGGGGGTGACCAGATCCGCAGACAGTTAAACATAAAATAGTAGTTCTACCACTTGACTTGATCATTCATTTATTCTTTTACCCTGCTGTAGGGAAAAGGCGGTATGTAATTTATGAAACCCATGACTGGAGGACAAGGTCCTTCACGTCTTATATACAACTATATAGAATACTATGTTTTAGGAGGTAATTACTAAATTACCTGACAACCATATAATATGCCCAAAAAAATATAAACCCTTTAAAGAACACCTAAGAATTAAGAACTTAGGTTAACATGTATTAAAGTCTAATTAACTCCCAAGTTTCAAAAGTAGATGCATTTGTTATATTGAACTAAATTTCAACCCAAGGTATTTGATGGTCTGTCCTTGTACCCATGCTTTTGAGTCCGGCAGAGCATGCTAGTGATTAAAAGTAGGAATCCCTTATTAGAGCCTCAGCTCCTAACATAACAGAATAACGGTTTGTAAGTAACGCAATCCTTTTACAGTTTCTTCAACCTAATTCACAAAGACATAGCACAAGCACCATCACTCACATTAACAACCTTATGGGTTGACTTCAACCAGTCCTAGACTCACCATTACAATCCTCACTAGCATACTTCATTGCCCATAAAAGCTTTGCTCATGCTGTTTTACTTAGTGAAAAGTGATGCTTTTTCAATGGCAGGAAAAACAAGATATCAATGCTTGTCAGGAAATCCGAAAAAGTCTATTCTCCCCACCTTTGAAACTCCAACATCTACATGAAATTTCCAATGCTTCCTCTTACTATTAAATCATTTTATGCCTCTAATGATTAAGAAAGCCTATCTCTAAGTCACCACATTAAAAGGAAGACATGTTGCCCCTTAAGTCCTCAATCTGAAACTAAGTTTTCAGTTGAAAAAAAAAAAATTAACTGATAGATTGGTGCAAGGTCGAAAATTTTTATGTGAATCCATGAGGAGCTTAGTTGATCTGCAGAATATGACCAGCATATTCAAGATCATAGAAGCCCGTTCAGGTTGAACCAGACTTAAATTAATCAAGCTGTGATGTGAATACATTTTGTAGCAAAAAATTTTAAATGTAAACCATTAAATATGATATTAAATTATTTAAAAATCCATGAATTAGTGAGTGTTCATACAATACAAAAGCAGCTTGTGTGACAAGGGAAAGAGGAAATTCAAACCTTGGCTTCTTCCATCTCACTGCTGGCATTCTCGAGTCCGTCCAACATAGAGGAGTCCTTGCTAACAAGGGAGACCTTGAAAAGGCAACAAATTCATTTGTGTACATTTAATGTCAAAACACAGAATGCACTTGTTAAGGAAACATTACAAACCAGGATTGGTGTCAACTGCCCTTCAAGGTCAAGCAGGCCTTTGGCAAAAGCAGCTGCAGACATCTGTCAAAATAATTTAATTTACAAACCTATTAATGATGCCAATAACCAGTGACCATAAGTGTATAGAACCAGAGGTCTTTGAAGCACAAAGGAAAGTTTGATATCGGAGAATAATAAGAAGACAAAATGATATACTCTCCTTTATTCATCATTTTAGGTGTACCTGCACACGGCCCTCGTCAGAACTGTAAATTTTCAGATCATGACGGTATGTACTATGAAGGCGAAGCAGGCCAGTACCTTCACCTGTAATTTTATAAAAATAATAAGAAAAAGCAGCATACTTCTGAATTCATCAGTGTTACCAGACACAAATAACATAAATGTCAAGAGAGGTCAAGATAAATTGAAGTGAAAGTATGTAAATAATTTCATTAGAGTTGCTCTTTTAAATACCTTATATAAGCAAATACTACCTATCTATAATGAGCACAGTCCAGCCAAACAGGCTGCAGAAAATTATCAACAGTCAAAGATAAAAAAGAAAAAAAGTACTGTTCCGACCTGGATACATATTATTTCGGAAATATCTACCCAGTTCTTCTGCCTGCATCAAAATGAGAGACAAAATTATCATACACAAAAAAAGAAGAAAAACTAGGGAAGCAGAACAGATTAATATTGAGTATAGTAGAACAAATGAAAGGAAGTAAAAGATATTTGATATAAAATTTTATCCTGCTGCCCAAACACATTTCTATGCTTCCAATCTTAGATTTCTTAAAATGAATATCCCTTTTAAGAACTACTCGAATTAGTAAGCTGGAAAAATGCATTACAGGTTCACAGTTGTTACCTGCTTCCTTCCAGCATGTGTAAGAACACCCCCATATTTAAGAACCATCAATGCTTCAACAGGCCATTCTTCTTCACCTTCACCATTACCTTTTGGAACTTTAACCCACTTAAGAGGCTTTAGTTGCACCTTTCTATAAATACCAGAAAAGTGCCCCCCCTGGAAACCAAATCATTACTAGTGTCACGACCAGCCCATACATATATATTATAAAGACAGACAGAGAGATAGATAGATAGATAGATAGATAGATATAGACACACTCCTAGATATGATGCATTTATGATAATGGAGGATTGAGTAAAGTAACTAGAGCAAAATACATGAATATACCAAAGTTGGTACACTGAAAAGCAAGTAATTTCAAGATGATATAGACAACCTCCTCAAGTACTGCTTTAACTTGGCGAAGCTTTTCAGCGTGCTCAAGATCTTCTGCTTCACTATCACTTCCACGACCTGGTCTGTATCATACAAATAACCATGTACATAATTAAATAATTAAATTCAAAAGTTCCAACTAATTATATGCTTTTCTAATATACTAGTTTTCACTTTTACGTGTGTTGCACGTAGCTCAACGCGTGTGAACCAAATATATTTTATATCTTTAAATAATAAGAAAATCACAATATTCAATGAAAACAAACTCTGAAAAAAAAATTAAAACAAACAATTAAATAATAATGAATTTAATTAGAAGTGAAAGTATATAGTATATTATCATCAAGATACATTGAAATAAATTCATGTAAATTCGTAAATTCCCAACTTGGGATTATATTTTGTTTTTGGCAAAAAAAAACAATATTTTGTTTGGTGCATAAGGAAAAATGAAAGAACGGCTTTGTCAAGTGTTTATTTGCAACAGTACAACCTATCAAAAGCCACAAAAGCAATAGAGCAAAGGTAATAAAGCAGAGAATGTTGTATTTATCTTTAAGAAGACTGATAAGATTAACCTCCTACGTTAATATAAGGACCAAACTTAGAGCCTTATTTTTGTTTTGGACAAAGAACTTAGAGCCTTCACACTAACCCTCAAACCAATATTAATAAGGAATTGGCAACTAATAATAATATAAACAAACCCGCCAAATACAGTCAATGGCTCCTGTGAGAAGAGTCCGAAAATCCCAGAACCATATATATTCACAACCATACCACTTTTTTTTTAAAGGCACGATTAGATTATAACCATACCACTTTAATATGAACCATAGCAAACCAAATCAATCTCAATATTAATAATCATTAACGATCATGGTTTGTGTTTATCTTCTTAATAATCAACAACTAACTCAGACCCAACTAACCTATATTGATTCCACATCATGCTTTGTGTTTATCTTATCTTATAATTAGTATTGTTTGCGTTTATCTTATCTTAAAGGAGTAGTAAGTAGTATTGTTTGAGCTTCATTCAAACCCAAGTCACTTATTGATTCCATATCCCAAAAATTCATTTTCGCACCAAGCAACCTCAATATTAACTTATTCGAAAATGGAGTGAGGGAGCTGCCTACGTGGCATAGATCTCTATAACTGTGACTATTCATTTATGAACTACGTTGAGTATTTTAAAAAGTTAATACTTTGAATAAAAAATTATGAACAGTGATTTATAAATAACTACAAATTTCTGCTTACAAATGGACCGGGGTCATATTCATTTTAAGTTCACAAAATTTAAGCAGAATCTCTATATAAAGGTGCTAACACTCGTGTGAGTAATAAAAAGCCACAAAATTGAAGCCAAATTCTTTAGCAAAATAACACTGAGACAATATAGATTCTAAATCCAAGTACAATATATATT
>AWWV01010455.1:0-12831 GCA_001974805.1 Corchorus capsularis | reverse complement strand
AGAAAGCCTCATGAATTATTGCTAAGATAACAGATTGCAGCTAATTTATCTCCCTTTGTTTGTTTGTCCCTAAAAACTGTGTCCCCTTTAAACCAACAAACATGCAAAGATTACCTTCTTCCATCTACATCAAAAATAAAACCACTGGTTCATGCCCACAATATAGCCAGATATTTCCTCATCTGAAGCAAAAGATATTCCTACCTAACTAAATTTGTTGCAATTCACACTCCTGCCTGATGATAAAACATCATTACAAACATTTCATTTCAGTCTAATGTATTCAGTTGCAGGGTGGACATATTTCAAAGCACTTTGGCTAGCATAATTCATGAAATATGAAAAGCTACCTGGAACGAGGCACAAGCATTCTTGTAGCATCCAACAAATCTTGCAATTGAACAGCACTTTTAAGTTTTGTCTGAAAAAGTGATTAAAACAAATAGGTGGTTCACACAGCAGAAACTATTTGTAGAATACAAATGTGATAATTAATAATAAGTGAAAAAAAAAACACCTCAGCTCTGGGTCGTCCACCATTGTACTTTAGCATCAAGTTTAGCAGTTTTTCTTCAGTAACCTTCAATTTCACCTTCTGCTTGGGAGTTCTGTCACCACTGATTATAGAGGTATAGAAATAAGAACTAAGAAGGAAAAGGTGAACATTTTAAAAACTGAGGAAAAACAGCAAGGAAAATGTAGTAGCTTACTGGCGAATAACCACTATAACACAGCGTAGCTCCTCAGACTGTCCAAATGTGCCAATAATTCCACTTCCTTGACGAGTAAGCCCCTCGGAAGGCTGCACTGGTTCATTTACTTTCCATGGTAAAGTTGGCGGTATCGCTGAAGAAAGGTGAGGTGCTTTTGCCTCTAAAAACATCTTCCTCATAACACAAGCAGCATCATCATAATACCTATATTGCAAAAGAGAAACTTCTCATAAAAAATAAAAGGGAGAGAACGTGAATAGAAGGAAATGGTCATCTCAATACAAACAACCAGCCTGCCAGTAGAAATCAACTAAAACAATGTAAAAAGGAAATGAGCATTTAAGATTTCAATAAACTTCTTACACCAGATAGAAGATATGGAGAGAGACAAAACTTCAAGAAAAGAAATTACACTTTTTACCTTCCAATGAATGCTTTCATAAAAACCCACAGTTGACTTACTGCTTTACCATCACAACTCGGCTATTTCACTTTAAATAGACAATCAATTCTACCTCGAATTTATTAACAGCATTACTCTTTTAACATTCAAGAATCGATAAGCATGTTAAAGTATCAATCAGTTTGATTGATTGATAAATATTAGCAAAATTCCTTTGGAGGCACAAGAAAGAGCACAAAGGGAACAGACAAGAGACGAAGAAGACACAACAGCAATATTGACCACCTAAAACATAATCATACGAGGGGACCATGCACAATGAGATTTTTTCCTCTCGCTCCTATTTCTGTACAAGATACATGACGTAAGGATAATTAAATTTAGAATATCAAGAGGCCAAAGGACTTTAAAAAAAATCTGCGGTCTCAATAATGCATTCAAGACAATATGTATCACATTGAAATGGAAAATATCCTTATGAACAACAGCATGAGAGTAATCACATCACAAGACTAAAGAGAATCTGATTAGCATTACTTGTGAGAGTTTTTTACAAAACTCCATCCATTCACATCACAAACATATGAACGCCCCTCAGAACGCAAAAGATCAAACCCACAAACCTGCAAGTAACAGAACTGGTTGTTAATGTGCATGTCATGTAAACCATTAAAAACAGAGAATGAAAGCTTGATATAGATTACGAATTTCTGTCAACATTCAGCAAAGCAGATAATTCTTAATAAACCCTATCTCTCCATGTTTATTAAGAAAAGGTGATGACAAGTGCAGTTATTACTGTAAAATCATCTAGAAAACCTCCAAATTTGCAAATATTTTTCCTACAACTGCATCCGACCATTTTTCATGCACCCAATTTATAGTAACTTCCATAAAATCCTTGATTTCCATACATAATACCTACTTGAGAAAATGAGATTACATATAAAGAACAAGAAAACTAAGAGCTAATATATAATTGAGCAATAAGTGTAAAATAATATCCCAAGAAGCTAAGGGACCTTGTCATCAAACTTTTTCCAAAAGACTGCTTGCAACTAGAAAAAGAATTATATTGAGCACATTATTATAGAGAAATTCATGTGACAACAAATCATGAGAGAATGCGAAGACAAGATGGCAAAAAGGAATGAACAATGAAATAAATCTAGTTTCTTTCAGTAGATATAGCAGAAAATGCATGGTCAAAACTTTCGAACACTAAGGCATCTGTTGCAAAGGAGATTCACTTGACATACCGCTTGCCTAAAAGCAATGCAAACTTCCCTTGCCATTTGCTTCTCATTAGGTGTGAGCAACACAGGATACCTGACCTGTCATAATATTTACAAAGATATGTTTCAAACATCACTTATTCCTCCCTCAATGTGTAATAAGCAAGGAATCAGTTACTACATAAGTACTACTACATAAGTAGCTGATTATGTACTACAGTATTAGAACCATATGTTCTATACATAGATTATAATTAATCAACCTTCCAATAACTTCACTTGAACAACTAATGGTTAGTGATCAGCCACAGATGCAATCAAATAATTTGAACCATGCAATACATTATAGAGGATTTTGCATATGAGAGGCTCTACTATCATTTTATATATAACTTTCCACTAAACCATTGATCTAAACATGTACTTAATAGGCCCTCTTCACCCTGCAGTACCATGAAGGTAAATGATTTCAGTGCACATGGCAAAAACATCTCAAGCAATATATGCATCATAGAGCATGACTTAGTTTATGGTTACTTTCCTTGATAGTTATCTTATTTACTCTGTGAGTTTCAAAGCTTTTCACCCAATGACCTGGCTTTATTTTATTTTATTTTATTTTTTTGTTCATATAACCCAACCAACACATTTTGCTGATACTTTGTTTAACTAAACAAATATAATTTCACTTCAACATTAAAAAATAATAAAGTCTCCAGGTTTGACTTAAAACTCAATGCAAGTTGTCTGCAGACAACATTTTCAGTAAAACACAGAGGGGCAATAGATTGCATCGCAATCAAGCATTGCCAAAGAAAAAGCGACTGAAAAAAAACTGTAAGGATCAAGTACTGAAATTTCATGCATATATCAAAGAGGAGTGAAGAACATGCTTTGCATCATATCTTAGTAAATACTTACTTCTTTGCCATCAGTATTTCTCATAACAACACCATCAACGACAGGAGACTTCCTAGCCTCAGCATGTGCATACTCAGGGCCAACTGTATAGACCTATATTCATTTGACAAGATGATGAGTCAAACATGAAGAGGAAGAGAGAGCAGCAGTAGCGGCACGTAGGCCAGAACATTTGCTAAAGCTTAAAAGCTAAAAAAAAGCCTCCAGAAACATCCAGCACGTAAATAACAATCCAGTTTTTAGTGGAAACACAAAACACCTGCCTCTTCAAAATGCAAAAAAATGAACGCCTAATCATGCAGCAGTTAATGTCAGAAAAAAGGGGATTAAAATTTCTATAAACAGAAAAAGCAAATCCAAGGCAACCCCTGATACTATACTTCCCTCCACTTTCCTATTAAAACACAGTTACTTAAATGGGTCCACTATTGAATGCAGAATATGTTGCAACAACAGAATGAATTCCATGCTTACAAAATTACAGAATGATAAATTAACTACAAAATATGAACCCCAAAATGCAGAACCTTGACATCTGTTCCTCCAGTCGGCATAAATTCCTCATATATGTAAGAACCTTCACGTCTTACTCTTCTAACCTCAGGATGGAACTCACTTGATCTGTTTCCAACCTAAAGAAGAAAAACTATACCACATTAGAACTTACGATTACCAGAAAGAATGTCAAATAAATCAAGAGTTTGCACCACAAAAATGGTCAACCTTAAGCAGCATTCGCAAGCTACAAAAATTATAAGAAAAATTGAAAATTGCAGCAAAAAGTTCAAGATAGGTATTCACACCTTCCTAAATAATTCTTTCATGCCTCCACCTGCTGAGCTAGGATAATATATCATTATACTATGATTATCCCCTTCAGAAAAGAACAAACAAAAGTGTTAGCATGCATGCAAACAAGAAAATTGGTTAGCCAATGAAACCAGAACTACTGCTGTTGCTATTTATGAAGTACCAGAGAACGAAAATCCTTCCCAAGACGCATTAAGTAAGTTTCAATAATAAAATTCAGTTCCATGCACATAAATGCAAATAGATATTGAAAAACAGAAACAGAAGATATTAAAAGTGAAAAGATTATTTTACATTTGAACTAGGAAAGGTAAAAAATTGTAGATGAAAATTCTTGAATTTGCATAAGCTGAGAGTTTTTTATTGAACTCCTGCCGATACCATGACCTCATACGAAGACAATTCTATATTTATACAAAATTTTTAGAAAAGGAGTTTGAAGGACAAGAAAAAGAAGCATGCACAAAAATCTACCAATCAAGTCACTGTAAGTAGATCAATATATTCACGCTCCAAAAAGAGACAAGGCAGAACACCATAATGAGCCTGTCCACAAAACCATTCTAGACCTACATTTCGCATGCAAAAACTTCATTGATCCTAAATTCATACGTACACATGCAGAAAGAAAATAACTTCAATTCTTGTGAAGAGAATAAATAGATTGATGAGCATTTAATAAAATGTTCACTACTTGATCTTCCCAATACCAAAAAGAAAAGCCTTTTACATGCATTTACATGGTAAGTTCAAAGTTCACCGAAACAAGGACAATGCAATAAAGGGCCATATTGAATTCATTATTTGATTAATGGTGTGAGGCAAAACAGATGCAACAAGACAAAGGCAAAATATAAGAACCAAACTAACCATCAACTGGTTTCTCCACAAATGGCTTCCAAAAACGATTCCCATGGACCTCAATGTAATCTTCTTCCTCGATAAAAAAATCCAACTCTTGGTAAGGTTCTTCTCTATTTACGAGGGCATATCTTGGAACAGGAATTCCATACATTTCAAGCCGCTTGAATCCCAAAATAAATATATTAGTTTTAGTCAATCAGTTGCTGTATGAACATTATAGAGTTCAACCATTTATATTATTAAGTTCTCAGCTTAGCTCAAAGGATTTTTTTCCGCAAAACAAACAGAGGCTTTGGCCTGTTAGAGTACTATAAATTATAAATGAGATTGAACCCCCAATTAAGGCCATCTCTCTGAACATCACAATGGAAACAGGTCACATGTAACAAATATGAGCTAAAAAACAACTGCCACGAGGTCCCTATGTGAGGTAGAAAGTGGTCAAGGTTTTTAACTTGATAATAGACCAAAACCTTAACACTAAAATGGAAGTTTAGGATGTATACCTCATATACCTTCCTTCGATCATGAAGAAGGTGTTGTGGTTCCAACTCATTCACGAGGAATGGTCTGAATCAGAGAAAGAAAAAAAAAAACGGTTGTAAAGCTGAAATAATCTGGTTGCCAGGTTTCAAAGAGAAGGATACTGTTATTCAATGATTCAATGAACTAGAATGACCAAATTAAATTATCAATTAATAGGAAATATATGCATGGAAAAAAAAAAGGGCAAAGAAACTGCAATAGATGAACTTTCTACAGCAAACTAAGAATGATCTGAGGATCGGATAAATGCCAAATCCATTACAAGAGTCTACCACACATCATACACCTCTTAAAATTTCAATTAAGAAAAGGGAGGGTAAAAAAAGGAAGAAGAAGAAGAACAACAAAGACTTGCTTTCGTACACCATAGGACAGCATACTTATCCTCAAAAGATTGATATGTGAGATGGAATCATCCAATGAAAATACCACTTAGAGGGATTATTTTGATGTGTGGTAACGTTCAATGCATGAGGGTAAAGTTAGTGCATTCCAGAGCTCTAATAAAAGACTCAAATATTTAGACTCTAGGACTGTGGCACTCGCTAAAAGAAAGCAGCACGAAGAAGCTTCCTATTGCAGTATGCATGGTCCAAATTTTAGACGTTTCCAACCTAAACTGGAGCGAAATTAATTGACATCACCTTGTACATGAATATCTTCAAATTTTTAAAAGCTATATCCACAGCTCTAGAGCATTGACTAATACTCCATCTCCTCAGAGTCCTAAACATCATTCCAGCTGTAGAGACCTAAATACTTATCATATTGCTGGATTCATTTCACAATCTTCAGTATGTAGATGCTTGATAATTTAGACCAAAGTTTCAATTAGAATTAGATCAAATAATTATTTTTCGAATTTTCATTATATAAATTGCCATTTACAATCTATATTAAATTCAAGCGAAAATACCGGAGATTCGACATAATGTCCAATTTGTAAATCCTTCCGTAACTTTTAAGATATAATTTGGCTAACAATAAGCACATAACTTGTTGCCAAGATAGACTTAATTTGACAGCTAAAATACCATAAATGTTCCCCCTGAACATTGTTCCAAATGGTGAATATAGGTGTCAAAAATTATCAAAATTATTTTAAATTTTACTTGTTAAAATGGTGCTGAAAATACTTGCCTTGTTAAAATGTAAAATCAACATATTCAAATCTAAAACTAGGTAAATTTACTCGCAACTCAAAAGGAAACAAATTTCTTATTTTGGACATGCAGATAAAGAATACATGCTACATACATAACAATTAGACTATATATATAATTAATTAAGAACTTACTTCCTTAAAGCAGAATATGCTTCAGCCTTCTCAAGGGGATATCCAGAGGAATAAAATGCAATTAAACAATCACAGATTGGCCAGCTGAAACAAGCAAAATCATAACAAATTAGACAATTTAAGTACCAAGAAATTTCTCAATCCAATAAAGGGAGAGAAACAACAAGAATCTCCACACTCATTAGAGAAATTGTGCACCATAAGACTGTAATATCAAGTGATACATCCACCTATAATATGCAAAAAAAAAAAAAAAAAAAAAAAAAATCCAAACTTGTTGTCACATCCTCTGATTAATTCCCTTCCATAAATCATAGAATTCTTCAAAAAAGAGGGAGGGGGCAGGGAGAAAGGTAATATACCAGCCTAGCAAGAATTGATCTGAACTCGCATATTTCACTAACTCTTAACTCTACTTTTACAAGAAAAGAAAAAAAAATAAAACATCTCATCAAAACAAAAACTGAAAACTGCTAAAAGAAAGCCTTCAGACTTTCCACATTATGCAACAAGTCTTTATTAGTCTTCCACAGGATACCTAAAATCCGTAGATCACGGCCATGCTTCCTTCTAAGTTTTGTTTCTTTATCATCAATAGCATCCAAACAGTGTTCAATGCATACAATTTTCAAAAATAAAAAAAAGAATGAAAAAGACATCAATAATACAAATATTAACTAACACTATCAACAATACCATTTGAGGAATCAGAGATATTGTGTTTCAACTAATTAACCACAATGTACCTCTCTATGGGTTCTTCGAGAATAACCTTATCGCCAAAATGTATGATCTACACAAAAAAAAAAAAAAATAGCACAAATGCAAGCAATCCATAAGAATGAAACAACATAACATTAGAGTACGCTCTCTCTTGCTGACATAAATACAAGCTCTGGCGTAGCCTTCACAACACAGAAACAGAATTTCCATGAAGAATATGTCATTAGTATAAAACCAGATTACCCTTGAAATAAATGTTAACACAAAGTAAATACTGCTTGGATCAGCATTATTATTCATCTTCAGATAAGAGATATTTCATCAAATTCAACTTAGAAAGAAAAAAAAAGTTAATAACTCCGATTCACTTAAATATGATATGAGACTAAATAGTATTATCTGATCTCACCTCAAACTCGCCAAAAGCCTTAAGCCTGTCGAGAATTTGTCCCATTGGAGCTGAAAAAACCTGAAAATTAAAAACAAAAACTCTTATAGACTTAAATTCAAGCACAAAAACAGCACAACAATAAATACAACATCACATTACTATATAAATTGCGCATTGCTCTAAATGCTTTGCCATATGAAAAATAATTTTTATATATTTAGTAGAAAACTTGAGCAAACAAAAGAGAAAAAAACCTCGCTTCCGCATTTCACCTTCTTTTCCATGACGCAAACTCCAACTGTTATCTTCTTATATTCTCTTCCTTCTTCTCCTCCTCCTCTTCCCATCTCTTCTCTTCCTTTCTAACTCTAAGAAAAAGAAACAAAAAACCACCAACCTCAACGAACGAAAACAAATAAAAAATTCGATGGAACGGAACTCTTCAGCTTCCAATCACCGCCACAACGCCAAACGGAGCTGGAACCGTTTCGTTTTCCAAATACGTGTTTCTTTTAGACGAAACCACCTAGACGAAAACGTATGCGAGATCCCGAGGAAGTAAGAGAACAACTAAAATCGGAAAAATGAAAAACAGTAAAAAGCATAGAACGCGAAGAAGGAAGAAAGCAGGGCGGTGAGTAACTCACGAGAAAATATAGAGATGAAAAGGAAATGGAACGTTTTAAGAGCCAAACAGAAAATGAAAAGCAGAAGATTTTTTTTTATTATTATTAATTAGGTCGGGTGTTTGGAGATAAGAGATTTGGGATTCTGGAATATGCAAGTGGATCGATTTTGTTTTTGCTTTATGAAGGGTGACGTATAAAGTTTAAGGTTTTATGATGCTTTCCTTTTGGTGAAAAGGTTATACTCCCTCCGTTACAAAATGAATGGTCATATTAAATTTTCTTTGGTCAATCAATTTTGTTTTTACCATTAATTATGAAAAATTTATATATAATTAAAATTTTAAAAAATGTGTTTTGAAAATTATAAGTTTTAAGTTTTTCAGAGTTTATTTTAAAAAAAAAATTAAAAATTATATTTTTGTAATAATTAATGGTCAAAAATGACTTTGGTTGACCTGAAAAAAACTAAAGTACCCATTCAATTTGGAACGAAGGGAGTAATGTTTAAGTTTTTTTTTTAAATGACAATTTGATGCTCTGTGTGTCATTTTCCAAAACTATATGTAGTACTAATTTATTTGACCATAAACATTAGTATATTAATAATAATAATTAATTAATAACTAAAAATGATTAAATTAAAGAGATGGTGTGAATTTAAAATGATTAAAAAGTGGGTTAGTTAGAGACAAGAAATACTAGTATAAGTATATATATATATATATATATATATATCAATTAAACAAGACCTAATGTTTAACACTTTTTTATTTTTGATGCCAAAAAAGTAACACTTTTTATAAAAGGAGACTAAAAATAGAAATTTTTAGAGCTGGCAAAATGAACCCGAAACCCGTCTGAACCCGCCCGAACCCGAAATTACCCGAATTGACCAGAAAAGTCAACGTCCCGAACCCGCCCGAACCCGAACCTGAAAATACCCGAACCCGAACCCGACCCGAGCCCGAGATCAAAATAATATTAAAAAAATCAAGAATTATTTATAAAATAAAAATTTTTCATTATTTTTTAGAAAAAATCACATTTCTTCCTTTTAATATTAAATAAAGCTATTACATATATAAATAAATAAGTCCAAGTTCTTTATAGGTTCAATTAAGGGTCCATTAACTTTTAATTTGTTTAATCTAAGGCTTGCATTTTGATGATTTGTTTAATTTAATACTTAATGTGTTTTAATTTGCTACAATTTAGTATTAATTAGCATTAAATAGTTAAATTAGTGTTGAACTATATGTATTTTATATTTAATTCAGTTAATTTAAATGTTGCACACAATACACAACTTAATAATTGTCGGTGGCGTTGTCTTTCCAAAGAAGAGTTTTCGCTTTTAGCAAGTAGGATCATTTTCTTCTTGAGACCTTTTATTTTTTTCATCATGTGGGAGTCTCTGAATGTCTCTAACGATGAGACAGTTCTTTCGTTAGTATTTTTTAACAATTACTCAATCTTTATATATGTTTCATCCTTCCTCCGTTCCAAAATAATTGTCGTTTTTTGGATGAATGTGGTTTTAGGAATATATTGATTATCATGTTATATTATATACTCTATCTTATTATATTATAATTATCAATAAACTTATAGTAAAATAAAAGATAAACAATTATTTTTCTTTTAAAAAAAAGCTTGCATGTTGAATCAGGATGAACCAGAAATTCGATTGGATTCTGAATATTGAAAGTGAACCCGAACCCGAACCCGACCCGAGCCCGAACCCGAAAATATCCGAACCCGAAAAAACCCGAACCCGAAAAATCCCGAACCCGAAAATACCCGAACCCGAAAATACCCGAACCTGAAGTACCCGAACCCGCCCAATTGCCAGTTCTAGAAATTTCTATGCAGGGACAGAGCTAGGGGGCGGGGAGAGGCGGTCGCCCCCCCAAATTTTTTGAATTTTCGTTATACCGGTTCATATATATTGATTGATAAATAAATTTAATTATAGATTCACCCCCCCCCCCCCCAATTTGAAATTACATTTTATATAGGAGTTATTAAAATTATTTTATGTATTAAGTGGAATTTGAAAAAAAAAGTTTCCACCAATAACAAATTTAGATTTTATTATATAGTATCTCTAATTTACCTACATAATTTATTTTATCACACCCAATTTGACTCTTAAGTGATATAAAAAAAACAAATATTTAAACCCCCCCCCCCACCTCACCGAAAAAAAAAAAAAAAACCCTCCTTCTCCTTCATATATAGCGAGGAAAACAAAAACTCTTAAGAAACTAAAGTTGATGGATTTGGCTCCTCTCCGGTCTATAAAATGGACTGGAGAGGCCAGTGTATGCTATGATTTTGCCACCTGTCCTTTTTTTAATCTAACAGTTATAATTTGTTCTAACAGCAAAAGTGCAAAGTACAGAATCTCTGCTCTATTGCATCATCTCTCTCATATTAAGTCATTAACCCTCGTCCTCTTCCTTTTGCACAGATACTAAATTTAAGCAAACCAGATCTAAAGTTTTCGGTTTTTTAATAAAATTTTTAGTTTCTCATCATTTTTTCCCACTTTTATGCTGACAGTTGTTGTTCTTTTAGTTTCTTTCTCTTTAAATCTGAAGTGATGAAATCATGAAAAGTCTCTTCTTTGAATTTGTCATCTTCGGCTTTTGTTAATTTTTTAGATCATCTTTGGTCTCTTTTGGCTTTGTAAAAATTTAAATCTTTCTGGGTTGCTAAACTTTATAGGTTCTTAAAATTCTTTCATGGTAATCTAGCTGAAGATTTGAAGGTTTATAAACTTATATAAATGGCAGCAAGATTTTCTGGATTCTTTAATCTTCAATTTGGGTTGGTTTAAATCAATAAATTTCCCTAAAAAATCAATAGAATTGGCAGCACCAAAACTTGTTAATTAGATTCTCAAGTATCCCCTGTAAATCAATTACTATCGTTCTCCCCTTTTCGTTCCAAGCAAGCTTTATAACTTTGAAAGAGAGAAACCAGTAACTGCAGAACACATTAATCTGGTGCGGTAGACCTCTGCTTTTAATTTTATTGATAAGCGTTAGATTAAAAAAAAGACAGGTGGCAAAATCATTATCAAGCATAGACTGGCCTCTCCAGTCATTTTATAGACTGGAAATGAGCCAAATCCAAAGTTGATACTTCATCAAAATCAAATCTTATCTTGGCTTCTTCATCTCCAGGTACTTTCTTAATAATCCAACTTCTTTGTATAATTGTATTACAATTTTCTTTATAAATTGTATTGATTTTGATATTTTAATTCAAAATTAGGGTTCTTAATTTGAATTTTAGGGAAAATTGAAAGTAATCATATGAATTATGGTAGTCTCTTTTCTATTCCTTTAATCATTCTTTGTAAATTCTTTAATCCAACCCTTTAAACCTTTGTTTTAATTTTACATGTACTTCTCTTGTTAATTAATTAATTAATTAATTGTTCTCTTGTTAGTATACTTCTCTGTGTCTCAATTGCGATAATGCGATTTGCGATATACCTTCAATTTCAAATTGTGCTGGCTGCCATCATACCTTGCTACTTTGCTAGCACCTAGGCTTTACTCTTTAGCCTCTAAGCCGACTAGCTAGCCATAAGTCATTAGGTTTAAGTTAAATTATTAATTTTGATTTTTTTTGGATAGAAAACGTAGGAATTCATAAATTTTAATTGCTAGTTGGCAATTGCTACTTTAGGATTTAGTCGAATAATTTCAATTTTTGTTACTAACTTGCTATTGATTATTTTAATCTTAATATCTTACTACTTTAGGATTTATTGATTATTGATGACTTATGCGATGAAAAATCGTTGAGCTCAATTTAAATAATTTAGGATTATGTAACAATCATTTTTCTTTATTTATATTGTTGCTTAGCGTTAAAAAAAAATTGTTTTTCGCCCCCCAAGTTGAAATTCCTGGCTCCGTCCTTGTTTCTATGGATGAGTTGAGACTCATGTTCATCAAGCATCAAACTCTAAAATACTTTAAAATCGTTATCCATTTGATAACCTGTTCGGACTATAATATATTCGTATAAAATTTCTTTTTTCGTAATATATATGATCGAACACTGTAAGATCAATTGATAAAAAAGACCTAATGTTTATGGGTAAATATTTAGAGGGGATTGCTAGTTACCACCCTCTTTTGACACTTTTGCCCTTTGCTTCATTTTTCTCTAAAACCTTCAAACTAAAAATCTCAAATTTTTAAGCCAATCATCGATAATAATTATCATAAACCCATATTGACTCTAATTAATAATAATTATCATAAAAATCATAATTTA
>AWWV01010454.1:0-10750 GCA_001974805.1 Corchorus capsularis | reverse complement strand
TTTTTAAAAAAATTTGATCTAGGTGCGGTGCCATCCTCCTAGGACGGCACACCACAGAGGATGGCACCGCGCCTAGATCAATTTTTTTTAAAAAATAATTTAAAATTATGTTTTTTATGATAATTATTATTAATTAGGGTCAATATAGGGTTTATGATAATTATTATCGATGATTGGTTTGAAATTTTGAGATTTTTAGTTTGAAGGTTTTAGAGGAAAATGAAGCAAAGAGCAAAAGTGTCAAAAGGGGGCAGCAACTAGCAAAAAGGGGGCAGTATTTAGCAATTCAGATATTTAAATTATTTGGTATTCTTGCAATCTGCCAAATCACTCTATAGTAACATGGATAGTCATATTAATATGTTGCCTACCAAAGATAGATTGTTTCATTGGATTATTCTTATCGATAAAGTTGATTGTGTGCTTTGTGGTTTTATGTCCTGAATCTAGGGATCACCTCTTCTTTACTTGTGATTATTCTAGATTACTTTGGAAACGTATTTTGAGGGCTTGCAGACTATCAAGATTCAAGACCAGTTAAGGATTGCCAAGGTGAATTGCATTGGGCTGTTACACACATAAAGGGCAAATCCTTACTTTCTTTGATTTTGAAGTTGGCGTGGATAGCTCAGTGTTATTTCATTTGGAGACATCTGATAACATCAGAAACAACATAAAATTTTGATCCACAGTTTGCATATTGCCCTGGAAAATTCTGGCATTCCTCTACCTCGAAAAAAAAATCTGATTTCACTTGTACCCCTTTAAAAAAATCAATTTTACCAAATTGTTACTTTCAATAATTAGGGTGCCTTTTCCATTGTTGCCTTTTGTTTTCTTATTGCCATTTTCAATTTTTGAAAACAAAACACAACAAAACATGTTTGGCTGATTGTTTTTGTTTTTTAAATTTTGGCAACAATAGCCATGTTTCCGAAATTTGTGAAAGCAGAAATTTGATGCTCTCAACAATTTTGAAAACATTTTCGCAACACAAAAACACGGGTGAACAATGCTCTTTTTAATGAAACCTGTTTTCGAGTCTTAGTTAACACATGTGTAATGATTTTTTTTTCGTCTTTTTTTTCTTCAAAACTATTTCTCTCTGTTTTCTGTTTTTTAAAACGTGCAACAACTTTTGTATCCAAGCATGTTTTCTGTTTTCAGAAAACTGAAAACGTAACAAAAACGAAACCAAAACAACAAACAAAACAACTGAAACGATGCCAAATGACCCTAAGTGACCAAAATAAAAATTCAACTAAAATCAAGTGACTAAATTTGTAATTTACCCAATTCTTTTTTACTTAGTACTATTATTTTGAAAGAGGGACTTGAATAATGTTTTTTAAGGGAAAATAATGTAAATTTCATTTATATAAATGAAATTACAAAATAAGTACTAGAAATTACAATAAGTTGAAAAAAGTATACATCCTTCACGTTTAAATCTTGATCTTACTTCGCGGCCCAAGATATATTGATGATTTAGAGTTTTTCATAAGTCTCTAACATCTCCTCACTTTCGTTTCTGTTAATTGACCGTATTTATGCACAAACCAAATGTTTGGCTAACCTAGGGAGTTTTAACTCCTAAGTAACAATCAAATTTCTTCATTCTTTTTAAGTACAAAATATTGATACCGTATTTTCCAATTAAATGAAAACTTAATTTGTAACACACTCCAAAATCCAAGTCAACTCATTTAGGTATTAATATTTTTTACATTTTTTTCTAAAAGGAAGATAGGGGAAAGAGTTTAACTTAAGAGAATGAAAATTGGATCTTGATATTTCTTTTGGATTAAAGGAAAATTCGTAGAATTTTTGTATACATTAAGGATTAAAAATCAAACAATCATGAAATAATGCATCATCAACCCAAGTACCTGAATGGTATCAACTATAGTTTATTTCATAAAAGTATGTGTTGCTCCTTATATATATATATACTAGTTTTCACCTTCACGTGCGTTGCACGTGGCTCAACGCGTGTGAACAAAATATATTTTTAAATAACTTTACATAATAAGAAAATCAGAAATATTCAATAAAAAAATTAGAATATAAATAATGTCTTAATATAAATCTGAATATAAATTTTTTATAGTAATTAAAAGGATGCATTTTACCTATCAAGTCCTCTTGGTATATTGTTTGACATCTTCCAATCGGACAAAGTGAGAGTTCAATCTTTTTATTAATATTCAAATACTCAGGATTTTTCAACATTATCATTGAATACCGGATCTGGTGTATCAGAAGGGATTTGCCTTTTCTATTGATTCCCACGGATTGGATCAAAAACAATTCTTGAATGAGGTATTCAACTCCAGGGATGAATCGAAAAAGAAATCTTTATTGGTTCTACCTCCTATTTTTTATGAAGAAAATGAATCTTTTTATCGAAGGATCAGAAAAAAATGGGTCCGGATCTCCTGAACTTGTGTGTCCTACATAAATATAGATGTAATTATTACATAAAATATATTATTGTTGTACTCTATATCCTCCAACCATGCATTCTTTTGATGACTCATAAGGCAGTTACAATGGATCTTCGCATCAAATCAAAAAAATACATAAATAAGTTAACACGTTTTTCTTTCATTATTATCCCTTTTTAAGATTACAAAATTTAAGAAGTTAACACGTTTTTCTTCCATTATTATCCCTTTTTAAGATTACAAAATTTAAGAAATAAAGTGTAATTTATATTATACTTCTGATAATGATATGCACTAATTTTGTCACTTGTATTATGTTCATAAGCTTTGTTGTTGGAATATAATTAAATGGTTGATTCTTACCAAAAGAAAAAAAAATAATATGTTGAGAGAACTTCGCTCAAATCAAATGAGGGTAATTATTAGGTAAATCTTAGGATTTAAGATGTTGTATTAGTTTTGGACTTTGGTAATTGTAAAATAATTTTTAAGTTGCTAGAGTTTCATTAGTTGGAGTCAATCTTGTATAATAAAATTTGGCAAAAAAAAAAAAACTTGTACAATGATTTCTCGCTCAACCTTCTACTTCCGTCCCATATTATCTATCCACCACTTCCTATATTATCTGTCCACCACTTCTATTAGGGAAAAAATGGACACCACTTCTATTAGGGAAAAAATGGACAGATAAAGTGGAACCATAATATGGGACGGAGGGAGTATTTACTAATTCTAACATTCAAAGATGCTTTCAGAAAAAATTATTTAACATTCAAAGTAAAATTTCTACACCATTATTAGGGAAAAAATGGACACCACTTCTATTAGGGAAAAAATGGACAGATAAAGTGGAACCATAATATGGGACGGAGGGAGTATTTACTAATTCTAACATTCAAAGATGCTTTCAGAAAAAATTATTTAACATTCAAAGTAAAATTTCTACACCATTATTAGGGAAAAAATGGACACCACTTCTATTAGGGAAAAAATAGACAGATAAAGTGGAACCATAATATGAGACGGAGGGAGTATTTACTAATTCAACATTCAAAGATGCTTTCAGAAAAAATTATTTAACATTCAAAGTAAAATTTCTACACCATTATAGAGCGGTATATATAAAAGGTTGATTCTTTCAAAAAAAAAAAAAAAGGTTGATTCCTTTTTGTTTGTAAGAATCACTTATTAGACCAGTGAGTGAGTTTGCCTCAATAATTGGCAAGTCTTGGTCCTACCATCAACCAATTCCTAAAAGGAGCAATGTAACAAAAATAAAAGGTAGAGAGAATTGAGATTTTATTTCAAAATGCTGAAATTACTACAGATAAACTCCATTAGAATCTTACAATTTTTGATTAAAAATTAAGAAATTAACATATATCTGCTAAGGATTGCTTGCGCCACCTACAAATCTCAATAACCTTAATGCATTCTACTTAAAGTTGGTCCTTCACCTATGGGATGAGAAGCAAATTAAATTTATAAACTAACTCAAGGTCTATGACTAAGTCAGTGTCTCTGCTCATAACATTATACTACCATATGGAAGCGGGCTGAATCCAAAAGTACTGTTTTGATTTGCTCCGGTAATACATCTTGCCCTTCCCAGCATTGCTGTTAGACAGACAAATTATAATCAGTCTCTTAACCCAATTACCTACATATGCTAAACAATCTTTTCCAATTTTATAGATAATGAACGGACTTTGACATAAGCTGCAATAAAGATCCACTCGTTATTGTAGCATAGAGCTGCACAATAAACAAAGCTGCATATATGAGTTAATTTTAGGAATTGTCTAAGATACAAAATTCTTGAAACAAATAGGTTATCTTCTTAAACAAAAAAAGTACCTTAAATGCCAGCAGGACAACATTAGCATAATTAGAAATCTTCATGGCTCGTTCATGTTGAGCACTTGAGCTTGCTCCTCATCTTCATCGATTTCCCCATCACTGCTCCCAAACGATCCATCCAAAGCATCAACTTCCTCAAAGGATTTCAAGGTCTCAAATTATGCTCATAATATTCCTTTTCACCTATTAACAAAAAAAAAAAAGTCGAAGTCTTCAAGACCACCATTTTCTTATCACCCAAACATGAAAACTGAAAAAGAAAAAAAAAAAACGTAGACACATATCCCAGATTGCAAAACAAGGAAAAGAGAGACCTTTTGTTAAGCTCTTTGTGTTGGAGATATCAATGTGAAAAGGGGACTCATCATCCACACCAAGCCGAACCTTTCGACACAAACTCATTCCTCAACCAGTTCACCGAATTACGCCTACTGAACCGCACACGTCTCCCGCTCTCACTCTTGCCCAGCAACGCCGTCGAAAAATAAGTATATAGAAGATTAACAGCTCGGCAAGTCAAAAATTATATAACAAAACGAAAAAAAAAGAAAGAAGAGAAAACAGAGAAAAATAACTCACAGCTCAAAGATCTAGGTATAGAAGATGAGTTCTTATGAGGAAGAATTTATATAAATATATATTAATAAGTAGTTTAATTTGATTGGAAGACAAAAAAAAAATAGAGAAGTAGTTTAGTTTGATTTGATAAGAAGATAAACCAAATAGAGAAGTACGAATATACTTTAATCATTCGGTGCCATATTATTAATCAAGATACATGGTAAATGTAAATAATAAATATAAATAATATATAAATAAATATTTAATAATATTATTTGTAGAATGGCAGTATAGAAATATATTTGATAAATAAGGGTATAATAGGTAATTTAAAAGTTTTACATGTGAACGTACTTTTTAATATAGTATATATAAATATAGATAAACAAACTCTAAGTCATAACATATACAACTCTCCTCCCAACTTTGTTTTGGATGGGCACAACTGATGGGAAGCATCAAGCATGCATCAAGAGGACTATAAGAAAATTGGATTTGATGCGAGTCTAAGAAGGCATATCTCGAAGGAAAAAGCTCCTTTGGAGATGTATATTGTGGAGGATTTAGATATCAATAAGATTATGTTAATTATCTCAAAACAATTCTTATTTTGTCTCTCGCTCTGTCGTGTCTCTCCCTACTAGGTCTTTTATGAGTAGAGGTGCTCGTAGGTCAGGCCGGACTTTTGCTTAATAAGTGTATAATATATATGATTGCCCCGGTCCGGTCTAAAGAATGGGTCTCAATTGTTGTCCAGGGTCTGTCCATATTTTTAAACACATATCCAAGGCCCGTACAAGCCCATCCATATTTATTTTTTAAAATTAAATAATAATTAAATTTTTTAATAAAAATAAAATTTAAACATTAAAATTTATATATAATCTAATATATATATACTATATATTATTTGAATAAACATATGGAAATTACTAAAAGATCCCTACCCCAGATTAATGAGGAGCGAGAGAACTAATTTTTTTCGTCTTTTCCCACTTGACCGATTACTTAAATACCCTAACTTTTGATTCTTGAAGTGATTAAATAACTAGACTTTTTGGTCATTTCTCAATTTACTTTAATAGAGTAGTGGAATTACTAAAAGATCCCTACCAGGACTTGCTTTTGGAGTTAGACAACTTATTTTTTTCGTATTTTCCTACTTGGCAGATTACTTAAATGTCCTAACTTTTGATTCTTGAGGGAATTAAATAAGTAATCTTTTTGGTCATTTTTCAATAGACTTGAATAGAGTAGTGGAATTAATAAAAGATTCCAATCAAGGATTGATGATGAGCTACAAAACTAATTTTTTTCATCTTACCTACTTGGCAGATTACTTAAATGTCCTAACTTTTGATTCTTGAGGGGATTAAATAACTAACTTTTTGGTCATTTCTCAATTGATAAATGACTCAAAAAGTCGCATGTCATATTCCTTTATTTCCTTCTTTCCTCATACCTTTTGGTAATTACAAGATTTCTTGAACCATATTTAGTTAATTGCACCCTCTCATTTGTCAATTCCACAAGTGTTGTATTTATTGACTTTATTTTTTTTCCCGTCGATTATTTTTTGAAAAATCTGTACCTTATAAAAAGGTAGAACAATCCCAATAAACAAGTCAAAGCATTGTCTTCATTTTAAATTTACGGCGAAAATATTTTAATATATGCATGGTGATAAATAACAATTCTAGAAAAGAAATGCTTGTTGCGCCAGCGTGGGCCGATCAACTTGTAACAAATTAAATCAAAATAAATTGTAATAAAAAGATTAAATTTAAATAAAGTTTACAAGTTCTAATTAATGTATACTAATAAATTATTCAATTTTATTATGTATAAATATAATCATTTAATCATATTATATTATTGATATATAATACGGGCCGGGCTCGGGCCTAAAACACCTTATTTTTTAATCGGGCCTTATTTCTTTGTTCAAGGCCTGTTTTTCGGGTCCAAAATTTATGTCAAAGCCCTCCCATTTTCCAAGCGGGCCTTTGGGCTTGAGTGGGTAGTCCGGCCCTTGAGCAGGTTTACTTATGGGGGCTATGATCTTGTCTTGTACAAGTCTTTTTCCTAGATTTCCTAGTGATTTCTTGGGGATTTTTTTTTTGTTTTTGTGTTGATTTAATTCTCTTGTTGGATTTCAAATGTCTATTAGGTACTGGCTTTTTACCGATAAGATCATTTTTGTTTCGCTTTCTAACTTCTTTTTTCCTTTCTTTTTGCTTCTGCTTTCTTCTAGTATTTACTCTTCTAAGTTGTTTTCATGGTTAATTATATGGCTGAAACAATTACTTTGTGTGGTAAATTGTCTTTAACGGATGATGAAGCAACTAAGGTTGTGATTGAATGATTGGATTGAGGGTGGAGTAGAGAATGAATGGTGTTGTCTGATAGGGAAGGCTTATTCTCCAAAGTCACTTAATTTGAAAGGTATGCAAACTGCCTTTTGCAATGCTTGGAATCTGTCCAAGGAGAGGGCCTTTGGGCTTGGGTGGGTAGCCCGGCCCTTGGGCAGGTCTACTTATGGGGGCTTTGATCTTGTCTTGTACAAGTCTTTTTCCTAGATTTCCTAGTGATTTCTTGGTTTTTTTTTTTGTTTTTGTGTTGATTTAATTCTCTTGTTGGATTTCAAATGTCTATTAGGTACTGGCTTTTTACCGATAAGATCATTTTTGTTTCGCTTTCTGACTTCTTTTTTCCTTTCTCTTTGCTTCTGCTTTCTTCTAGTATTTACTCTTCTAAGTTGTTTTCATGGTTAATTATATGGCTGAAACAATTACTTTATGTGGTAAATTGTCTTTAACGGATGATGAAGCAACTAAGGTTGTGATCGAAGGATTGGATTGAAGGTGGAGTAGAGAATGAATGGTGTTGTCTGATAGGGAAGGCTTATTCTCCGAAGTCACTTAATTTGAAAGGTATGCGAACTGCCTTTTGCAATGCCTGGAATCTATCCAAGGATCTGGTGGTATGTGATATGGGTGAGATGGTGTTTGTGTTCCAATTGAGGATGAGCCGAAGAGAGACAGACTGTTGGTTTCACAGTCGTGGTCCTTCAACAAGGATCATACAGTCCTGAAGGAATGAATATGATGGGCTTCGGGTTGACAATCCGAATTTGCAGAGGGCCAAGTTTAATGGTGATGAAGCGAGTAAGGCGAGATCAAGTCGGATTTTGAGAGTTTCTCAGTCTACTCGTCGGCAACTTGTTTTTTGGGTTGGTGGAAACCGTTGTAAGGCAAACCTGATGTCTTTGGCGCAATCGGTGAAGAGAGGCGAAGCTGTTGGTCACGGTGATGGCAGCATCGTGGATCCTCTAATGTGGATTATAGGAGCTTATTTTGTGGAGGCAGGTGTGCATGATCGTGGGAAGCAGCAGTTAGTACACACGTTGTCAACTCCCAAAGAGAAACTATCTTTGATGAGAGTGGAGATGGAGAAAGTGGTTAACGACTATGGTTGGTTTGGCTTAAATGGGAAGCTCAGGAAATCAACAAAAGTTAGGCATTCGAAAAGTAAGGAACTGGTTGTTGCTGAAGGTGGTGTGAATCAAGGAAGTACATCAACGCAAGGAAATTGTCAACTCAACTTCAGTATTTTGAGAATTTGCATTCTTCTCAAAATCTTAATGGGCCATTACTTGTTGGGCTTCCTGGTTTTATTAGGAGGGTCTAGTGAGTCTTCTCATGGGTGGGCTGAGTCTTTAGGTCGGGATTTATTCAATTTTACTCTTAGTATTGGGTTTGGCTTCCAATTAGCATTTATGATAGTCTAGTTTTTAGGAATGGGGTTTGTTTGTTTGGATAGGGGTTTGTTAGCTCATAAATTAGCTCGGTATGTTTTAGTGTTGATGCTAATTATTTTGCGGTGTACGGGTCTTCCTATGCGTTTGTAATCCCAATTTCTATTGAGATTTCTCCATAAATGAACTTTGAATAGAAAAAGAAAACTTTGTTTGGGATGTGTATACTCAGAAAATGATATCTCAAGCTCAATCTATTTGGTGTGTAACTTAATTATCTACTGACATAAGTACTTCTAGAAAAAAAAGTTTCAATTTGAAACTTTTGGCTTTTAGTTCAAAAAATAACTAAAAAGCGCTTTTGAAAATCACTTATGGATTTCCTGATTGGCACAGCTTAAACTTTTTTCAATAGATAAACTGTAAAATAAATTATGCCAAACATGCACTAAATTAGGATTTCCACATCCTCTATCAAGATGCCCTTTTTTGTTTTTTGCTTCTTTTTTTATTTTATTTTTACTAATGCGTGTTGAGTTTCAATGATAAGACCTCAATACTCCTTAAAGAAGAAGTAGATAGGATTCTCCTAAATTAGGTTTGAGTAATTTAAATGGAGAAAATAGGCTTCGGAAGCTTTCTCCCATTTGGGGTTTGACGAGACTTGACTTCAAATTAGTCAGAATTCAATGTGTTAACTCTTACATTCGAGTCTTATTAATAGAGAAAATAACATGAAAGAACTTCCTTTATTCAGGGATAAACGCAACTCAATCCAAATTAGTTAGGATTCAATATAACTATCAGAGAGAGATATCATGATATTCTTACCAAAATTAAAAAAATACTAAAAAAGATGTTTGTCTTTGGCCGTATAAAACACATGTAGCCCTTTTGTTTGTGTATAAATAATATATGTATATGTATATGTATATGATTTATAATGTTTTTAAGGGAAAAAATCTATTATTTCATTTTTTTAATAAAAAGGAAGGGCATCAACTAGTAAATATGATGTCATTCAACTTGTGGAGTATCTTTCCATAAAAAAAAATTGTGGAGTATCTTATAAATTGTATAGACCCAAAACCAGTCAATCTAGTTAATCAATCTCTTTCATCGTCATAACAAATCATGGTTTTTGAAATCAGATTAGTTGATTTCGCTGGTTTAATTAAAGACTAGACTTGAACCTAATACCTCGCGGTATAGAGAGAATGAATCTTATCATTTAGTCAAATACTCAAGTGCCAAATACCATCCTTTTTATTGATATAAAAATAATATATTATGTATATAATATAATGTTTTTTAGGGAAAAAAAACAAGTATTTCATTTTTTTATAAAAGAGATGGCATCAACCTGTCAATTAGTAAATATGATGCCATTCAACTTGTGTGTGACTGTGGGGCATCTTATAAATTGTATAAATCTAAATCCAACCGATTCAATTGTGTATCAATTGTGTAGTTAATCAATCTCTACAATCATCATTACAAATCATGGTTTTGAAATCGGACTGATCGGTTCAACAGGGGATTGGTGGCTTGTCTAGTCCGAAGGAAGTGCCAAGCACGGTTTTTTGACTTGGTTAAGAATCCAACTCTTTAAGTTGGGTTAAATTGGTTTGAATGTTTGAAAAATATTAGAATATATGGGGATCATGACCTATTAGTTTACTACAAAAATATATGTTTTCACCATTGTGACTGTTAGGAGAGTAACTCGGGCTTAATCTGCTGCACCAAGGTCTACTGGATTCAGGTTGGTATCCGACATGTATATAAGCTACTTTAACAACCCATCTCTTCATGATGTGAGATGTTCCTCACATGTTGATCCCTAACGAATCTCCCTCGATTCACTTGTGAGTCCTCATCTCTCCCTCGTGCGGCCCAACCCGTCAAGTTTTAAGTCAATTACCGGCCATCCAAGACTTAACTCATGGAATGCAAGAGTCCAACCTTCCACAATTGCACACTCATGGATGGTCAGATCAGGTTCACCGTGCTTATAGGCTACACCAATCGAGTCTAACTAAGCTCTGAAACCACTATTGGGAGAGGAATTGAGCCCTATTTGGGTTCAAAACCCACTGAGTAACCCATATATATGTCGAACACC
>AWWV01010452.1:0-25781 GCA_001974805.1 Corchorus capsularis | reverse complement strand
GTTGAAATTGAATTGCATTTCAAAGATATTCACCTTCATTTATTCCATTGAAATTGCTTCATGAAATTGGATTTCAAAGATACATATGAGTATTCATGGGATTATGAGTATTTCAAAGATACAATGGAATATGAGCATATATATATATATATATATATAATTCTATAGCTTTTTAGTAAATTAGTAATATTTATTATTGATTTGATGAAAAGTATTAGAAAGGTGTAAAATCTCTCTTTTGTTTTGTTTTACGTTAATGGGGGAAGGTGGGATGGTAGGGCTCAAATCCATATATACAATTGCATGACTTTTTCAACTTCACAATATCAGTCCAAAAAGGAAAAGTTGTACTTATCTTCTTTTACTAATATTTAATATCTGAAATTTTAAATTCTTTACTAATACAATTTGTTGTAAAAAAAAAGAGTTAGTCATTAAGATTATTGTTTAGCTTACATAATTATTAGAGATGTAATTAGCTTATTAAATTTGTTTATAGTAAAGGGAAGTGGTACTATTCATTATTGATAAAAAGTTACTCAAATGTAAGATTACTTAATTTGTTGATATTGTCAAAGTATTCTTTTATAACCTTTAACCTTTATTATTGATAAAAGTTTACTAATAAAGTTATTGAATTTGTTGAGGATTAATAGAAAAAATGACCCTTGAACTATCACTAAAGTGACAAAATGGCTCATAAACTTTCGATTGGGACAATTAAGCTCTCTGATTCACAATTTTGGGACAATTTAGCCCCTTATTAAATGGACTTTGGTCACATGAAATAAAAGAGGTAAATGACTCCAAATTAAAAAATTAGCCCTCGAAGTTTGACATAGAAGAAAAAGTAGCCCTCAAACATTGACAAAATAGGACAAAATGAAGAGTCATTTTGTCCCTTTTTGTGATAGTTCGGGTTCATTTTGTCCCTTAAGCCAATTTGTTGATAAATTATAATTGTTTTAATAATCTCTATAGTTTTTCAATAACCTTAACTTTGAATATATATATATATACAAATAAAAATACATAATTAATATCTCGAGTTTTGTTGTATTTTTTATGATAATTAATGTAATGTATAAGTTTTTCAAAATAGAATAAAGCAAGTATTTATAGATTTTATGAGGTGATGAAGTATTATATATGTATATATATTTTTTTTGAGAATAATCACTTTCATTAATCAATAATCAGAGATTACAAACGCTGGGAGAAATAGTCCCACATCACACGATTATCGTGCTAATATATTGGCTTCCCTATATACAAGTTATTTCTAATTTCACTATCTATAACTACCAACATACTAAATACACAAACAAATAAATTACAAAGAAAACTCACAATTCTGTGAGAGTAGAACCCAAGACCTCATGGTCCAGGTATACTGGAACTAAGAGTCCAACACTCTACCACCAGGCCAAATGCCCGATGACATTATTTATGTATATATATATTAAAACTTTTAAAGAAGATATAATTATTAGTAAATATAATAACAAAAGTAAAATTACAAATAACCAAATTTTAAAATTTTACAAAGAAATATACTTATTGACAACACTTAATTATATTACATCTAAAATAAATATATTGAGAGAGATGACTTTTCATTGGTCACACTTGATGACGAAGACGAACTTTGGTGAATTTACAAAATGCTATCAACAAAAAGATTAAAGTTGAGAAAGATTAGAATGAGAACTTTTTTTCTTCATGGACTATTAAGCATATACTATTTATTATATACTTATTTCATTTGGGTTTGTATTTTTTTATTTTATATGATTTATAAAAATTCATTTTTCATATTATATTACAAATTAATTTGATATTTATTATATTTATATTATTATTTTAATTCTTATGTAAATATGTATTTTTATTTCATTTAAATTAATTAATTATGTTTTCTTCAATCTCTTAATATCTAAAAACTAAAATACCCTAAACAACGTAGATAAAAAAAAGTCTCTTTGATGTCAAATGTTAATAAAGTAAAGATTTCTTTTAAAAAAAATTGCAATAGGATAGGCTCTGAATGGCATAGCTTATAATAATATCAAGAAGTTCATTAAGGAACACATCATCTATCGCTTTGGAATTCCTGAAACTCTCACTACTGATCAAGGTACCAACTTTGATGGTGAGATCACAAGGAGTTTGGAAAGAAAATTCGGTCTAAAGTTCACTAAGTCGACGCCATACTATGCGCAGGCTAATGGACAGGTTGAAACTTCTAACAAAGTGATGATAGGCATCATAGAAAAGATGATAAAAGACAAACCTGGTTAATGGGACCGTGTCTTGCCAAAAGCCCTCTGGGCATACCGCATGTCACAACGCTCAAGTACTGGGGTAAGCCCTTTTAGTCTTACTTACGGCCATGATGCAATGGTTCCTATGGAGCTCTTGGCTAAATCAGCCAGGGTTGCATTCCAGAACAGCTTGCTGTGGTACGATTACAATGATGCCATGATGATTGAGCTTGAAGACCTTGATGAGAAGAGGTTGGAAGCTCTAAATCATCTGCAAGCACAAAAGAAGAAGGCAGAAAGAAGTTACAACAAAAAGGTTCGCCATCGAAGCTTTATGGAAGGTGAACTAGTTTGGAAAGCTTTCTTGCCTCTTGGTTCTAAGAAACGAGGGAAGTGGTCTCCCAAGTGGGAAGGACCATTCCGTATCAAGAAAGTACTTCAAAATGGTGCCTATTGGTTGGAAGATGAAGATGGGGACTCCCATAAGAAATTCATCAATGGGCGCTACCTGAAGAAGTACTACCCAACTGCATGGGAAGCAAAGTCTGAACCAAATCAAGAATTTGATCTGGAAGAGGAACCAGATGAAGTGGCTATGACTCAACTCACAGCCACTTGCTTCACCGAAGTGTAGAACAACGCATACGCTTCGTGGACTCAGCCACCCCAATTGCATCCCTGTGGCTTTAAAATGAAATCAAACATTTTTATTACTTGTGAAGTAATAAGAATTTTGAAAGTTTTTGCCACTAAGTACTATAGATGGCGAAAATTTGAGTAGAAATTAAGGGAAGATTCCATCACTAAAATTTGACTAAGTGTTGTGGAGTTTTGTTCTTTTCAAAATTTGGCCTTAGTCAAATAGGGAGGGCCGAATTTTCTAAGGATTTTGGGCTATATTACCGAAAATTTAACTAAGTATTTTTGGCAATTTTGGCTAAGTAAAAATCCTAAGTATTTTGATCTTGGTGGTTTTATTTTGAGACCATGAGATTGAAATTGATAAGGATTTTGTTTAGAGTTAGATGGCTAGATAAGAAAAGGCCACTAATATAAAAGTTAGCTGAAAACCACTGCCACCAATTGAAAACAAAACATAACTTGTTTGAAATTGAAATAAAACAAAGTCATAAAAATACTTGAGGAAAGCAAAGCATGGAAAGATAAAGTCCTAGACCTAGGACTAGGGTACTCCTCCTCCTCATTAGACACCTCAGCTATCTCCTCTTCCATCTCGGCAAAAGGATCATCTCCGTTGAAAACTGTAAAGTAATCAGGGATGTTCGCTTTCCAAGCATTGAAGATGTTGATCAGTTGGTTCAGCTGAAAACACTTGGTGTTTATTTCCTCATCCATCTTCAAAGAGTTGCCTAGAGATTTGGCAAACTCCTCAACTCGTTTGCACTTTTCTATGGCCACTTGCTCTCTATCAGCCCTAAGGACAGTTAGTTCGTTTTCCACCTTAGCAACCTCGGCCTTGAGACCATCTAGTAAGGTGACAAGCTGTGACTCCTTATCAGAAGGAGCAACCATCTTATGAATTTTCATGATGTCAAGTTCTAGTTTTCGTTGGCCAAACATTGCAAGGTGAAATCGAGCCAAAGCCTTAGAAACTTGAGCATACTCAATGGCAAACACTTTGAAGATAATGGGGAAGTCACGCCGAAACTTAACAACTTTTATAAGGTGTCAATGGCCTATTGAATAGAATCTGCGTTTCCCTCCGCAGCAGCACGCTTGGCATTGCTCATAAAGAGCTTGATATCTTCAATGGCCATCTCCAGCTCCAGATTGGAATGGATCTTTTCAAAGTTCCCTACCTCAGGCTCTTTCAAGAGTGCTGTAACAAAATCTAAGGCTGCGAAGCAGAAAATTAACAAAGTTGTTAATGCAATTTTGTTAATAAGTTGGTGAAAAATCAATTTTTACCACCTAAAATTATTTCATAATATTTATTATGGAAAAAATACTAAGTATGGCTGCCAAGTATTAATTATGATTAATAATTTTAGAAAATTAAACCAATTTTTGGCCACAAGGCCGAAAACCCTAATTGCATGCCGTCCAAATTGCAATTTTTGCAATTAAGGACATGACATGCTAGGGTTTAGGTTTTAATAAAAATTAAGTTTCATCTTTATGAAATTTAGTTTAATTAAGCCTAAACCTAATGTTTAGTTTTGGCTAAGTTCATCAATTAAGTCAAAAATAACAAAATTAGGAAGATTCCAATCCTAGGGGTACACATGCAAACCGCACAAATTGCAAATTTTGCAATTTGGGGCCGCGGTGAGCTAGGGTTTTGGAATTCTCAAAATTAAGTTATTTTCATGACCTAATTAACTCACTAAACCCCCTGATTTTTGGCTTAATTAACTAATTTTGCCTAAATCACAAAACCCTAATTCCCCAAGCTAGCTAATTTGCCGCCTATGTTGCAATTTTTGCAAAGAAGGACCCGGCTCATTAGGGATTGCTTGGTTCATCAAATTGGGTTTATATTCATGTGATATAACCTAATTTCATGGGTTCAACCTACTGATTTTTGGCCAATTTAATCATTTAGGCCGAAAATTGCAAGAAATTGCAAAACCCTAGGGACCTAATCGCATGCCGTAAAAAATTATCTTAATTTTTGCAATTAGGGCTGACGGCATGATAGGGTTTTGTTCCTTGTTTAATTAGGTTTGTTATTCATCTAATTTAAACCTAATTTCATGAGGAAACCCTAATCCTAATCAATTTTGGCTAAATTCCAATCCTAGGCCAAATTTGTAATACCATAAAAGTAATTTGAGTACTTGAAAATTATATTTGAATTTGGAGTAAGAAAATAAAATGTGCAAGTAATTTAAAGGGAAGGCTTTTGGGACAATTGAATATTAAGAAAATAATAATAATAATAATTAAATAATTAAGAAACGTGGCAATTTCAAGGCCACAAATTTGTGTCATCTCTTGCATGTTAAAAAGGGGGGCTAACCGGCCATCACTTAAGGGTTTACATCTTCATCTTTTGTATCTTTTCCTCTCCAAACTCTCCTCCCATTTCTTGATCTCTTCCACTTCCAACCAAGAAACTCTTTGATCTTATACTCAAATTAAAGCTTGCTCCAAGTACTATCAAAGTCCCATAACAATCTTTCCATCTAGCTTCAATATTTCCCAAAGAGAGGGCTTGAAAGTGTTAGGGTGATTGGTGAGCAAAGTTGGTGGTTTCACAATCATTGGGTAAGTGATTCTATCCTCTTGAAGTTAAGTTAGTTTTTGATTATTATAAGGTTATTCTTTGAGTTTGATGCATGAAGATTCATTTAGGGTGTTTAGTTTGTGGTGAATTATATGATGATTGATGGGTATTTATGCTTGAAAGTGAGTAAGTAAAAGTTTAGTATTAGAAAGTGTGATGATTGGGGTTCGGTTTTGAAGGTAATTGAAGTAGCAAACGATATTCAAAAATTATGAAATTTAACAGCCTTGTAGATGGTGGTGTATGGAACAAACTTTGTTAAGTAAGATTTTTCTAATACTGCTTGGATTCTGAGTTATAGAGCTCGGAATATAGTGTCACAGTATTGGAGTTCAAATAGGGGAAAATCTGACTTGTTGGCTGATTTTGAAATGGGTAAAGCTCAAACTGGAAAAAATTTACTAAATATAATTTTTAGCCTATTGAGTTATCTTTCTAATGGTTTTGGAATCACTTGGATTGGTTGAATATTGGTGGAGTTATGCTCATTTTCCTTAAGTGTCGAAATCCTGAAATGCAAACAGGGGAGCTATGATTCATTTCTAGCAGCCTTCTTTCGAGGGGCATAACTTTGTCTTAGAGAATTCAAATTGAGTCATTCTTGAGCCTAATATGTAGGGTTTGGATCCCTCTACAACTTTGTAGAAGAAAAGAAGTTGAAATTCTAAGCGTAAACTAGAGAGAAATGACCATATTTGTGGCTGCGCGGTGGTTTCCTATAACAAAATGCCTTTGGTAGTGCTTGGGAATCAACTTGAGATATGAATAGGATAGGAGCCGAATTTAAAAAGGGTTCTCTAGGACTGAAATTAAGTATATGGAACCACCTTTCTAATAGATGTGGTTTTGTTGGGTTTACTTGAGAATCGAGTAAGTTATGACTATTTTGTGTAGTGTCGCCTAGTTAGATTTCGGTGGTAAGATAGAGTTTCCCTAGAAAAGGTTTTGGCTTATCTAAACACACTAACTGATTACATAAGGTTACAGGATCATCGTTATAGCCCTAGCATACAAAATTACCATTTTACCCTGGTCGGCTAAATTACATTTTGCCCTTAAAGGCCAAAAGTGATTAAATGAGCTTTAGAAAGTGTGTTCCGACTCTGAAATTTGTCTTGAAACTCCTCAATATTAGACCGTGGGTCTGGGTTATATGTTCGTGTGATTTTATTCTATTTTATTTGATTGTTTTGGTATTTTGTTTTGTTATCCTGGTTTATTACTTTGGTTTTAACGATTTCATTGTGTTGGACGTGCTTCTCAATCAGACGGATGAGGCACTGATCGAGACATCGGCTAGGCTCACAGTGGATTGACTTTGGGGGTGTACGAGTCCCCTGAACTGTGAGTGGGCTGTCCTCAACGGAGAACCCGTTGAGGGACTTATTTTATTACTGTTTTTAATAAATTGTTTTTATAAATGAATTTTATTAAATGTTTTGGGTGCATTAGCTACCATTGAAAAATGGATTTAAAATGGTTGTAAGCATACGGGGACTCGTGGGTTGGACGCAGCCCAGGGAGTACGTATGGCTGATTTTGGTGGAGTACTAGCTAGTAGATTGTTGTTTGGCGGACCATGATTGTGATGGATCCACATGGCCGTCGGCTCCAGACCCGACACGCAAGCTAGCCGTTGGCGTGTGCATGGGAGAGCCAAACTGGGTGTGTTGCGGCCACCACGCAATGCCGGACTCAGGCCAACGTCAGGGGGACGGGGAGGAGATTATAAGGCATATGATATGACAGATTTGCCCCCTGACGGTTCCGGAGGTTGACTCGGGCCAAGGTCACTTCGGATATGTTTTGATGGCAGCCCTGGTTTTAAACCGAGAACCGGATTTCTATACGTGGTTTTGTATTACTGATCTGTTTTCTTTAAATTGTCTTTTATGAACTGTTTTGGTTGTGAGTGCACCCCACCCTCTTCGGGTTCTCTTTTGAGGGTGGCTCACTCACTGGGTACATTCGTGTACTCACCCCTTCAAATTCTTGTTGTGTTTTCAGGGTAGTTAGGACTCTGCGTTCCCTTTGGCGTTCGAGTCGGTGGCATAGGATGTATCACTGCTCTTAGAGGTACTTCTCACTACTTTTCGGGTCTCACTAGCATTGTCTCTGTTCATTGTCATCCCTCGTGCCTTATTTCTTGTTTACTAACTCATTATTTGGACTTAACTTGATTTTCGTTTATCGGAATGCTTTTATTATTTCGGTTTTCGACGACAGTGTTTTTACTCTGATTTGGAAAACTTTTGTTTTTAAAACTTTTAATTAACTTCTGTTTTCATTGTTTTGTATCTGGTATTGACGCTTCGTGGAGCCTTGGTGCGCGTGACCGGCCGGCACGTGTATCGAGGTAACGCGGCGGTTGTTCGTGCTCGACTTTCGGGTCGGGGCGTGACAAAATTGGATTTGGTAAATTGGCCAATTAAGGCCGATTTTACCAATTAGGGTTAGGAAACCCTAATTTCGACATTAGCAGCCCTTATGTCGACATGTTTAACTTGCTTCATGCTTGATTATTCATGTATTCATGCAGCAACATGTTAAGCTAAAGATCTATGGCAAAAACAAAGCACTAGGCCGAAACTTACATGGTTTTAGCTAGGGTTTTTTTGCCAATTTCTTAACCTAATTAATTTGATTGCTTAGTCAAGTTAATTAGTTATTTTCCAGCAGCCATATTACTCAAAGTTCATCCTCAAAGTCGACACAAACATGCATATGGGCTAGGGTTTGCGACATGAAAAGGAAATTGATGAATTTAAATTCAAAAATTGAAATTTCATGGAGCAATTACCTTGGTTATGTGCCGATTTGGGATCAATCACCATGGGATCCATTCTTGGCCTAGCTTGTGCCGAATTGGAGCTTCCATCAAGAGAGTTTTATCCAAACTTCTTAGCCCTTGCCAATGATTGAGAAGCCTCCATGAACAAGGAGTTGCAACTCGAATTGTTTGGCATGGATGGAGGCTTTGGTGGTTGATTTTTGTTTTGATCCTTGGAGACCATTGGAGCTTGAAAAGAGGCTGTAATTTTCGGCTATGTAGGGTTCCAAGGGGAGCAAGTCGACGGCTAGGAGGAAAATAAGAGAAGATTTTGGCCCAAGACCAATTTCCTTATATACAAGCTCAAGCCTTTTAAAATCAAAGACTTAAGCTTGGGGGGGCATTGTTTATACCTCAATTTACAATTGAGGGTAAATTGGTCTTTGCATGTATTAGATCAAGATGAGTGGTCAGGATTTGATCAGAAATCCTAATAGAACTTAGTTTCTATACCACCCTGATTCTATTAGAATTTGGAGAAATCTTGCAATTAATGAATAAAGGCCAAATTAATAATTAAATTAATTAATAATAATTATTTTTGAATAATTATCATTAATTACTCCCTATGTGTCGCCTCTACCTATAGGGATGTGGTGCAGCAAGTCTCAAGGGTGTAGCTTCCTTAGATACAACAACCTGATACCTTAGGCTGAGAGTAAGGAAGGGAGTTGTATGCTACCTGACCATGCAGGTGGGAGATATATTATGGGATAAAGTAATCTAAGTCTTTCCCATACCCAGGGAAGGCCGTCCTATGCCTATCATAGTCAAAGGATGCAGTCTCCTCATCTCTTGCACTGAGGAGGCAGAGAGTAAGAGAGTATCAGCAAGAGAAACACTCACTGAACTAAGGGAGGTGTGAGGTATTATCACTCATCACCCTCATACATGACCACCCTAGTATAGTGGTCAGGTCGCCCAGCTAGTAGTACTACACCGGGAGGCAAACTTGCATTTTGTTCATTTAAGGACAAAAAGGCAAGGTCAAACGTGATAGTACTAGCTAGGGGGTGCGGCTCCAAGAAAGGGTTTTACCATGATGTTCCTTGATACATGTAGGTCATCTTGGTGAAATTTCATCTCAAACGGACTTTAGCATGAAAAACTTATGCTAATTTTTCAGTTAAGGACACTTTGAGGAGTCAAACCAACTTCTCTATGCTAGAGAGTTCGGTTTTACTTAGATTTTTTCCCCATAGTTATATGGTGATAATCTAAGTCTATTGGTGGAAAATTAGCCTTGTTTGACTTAGAATGAAAAACTTATGCTAGTTTTTCATTTAAGGACAATACAGGGAGACAAACCTAGTTCACCACCAAGGGGAGTACGGTTTCACTTGGAATTTTTCCCATAGTCTCATGGAGATACTCTAAGTACTTTGGCAAGGTTTCAGCTCATTCAGACTTAGAATGAAAAACTTATGCTAGTTTTTCATTTAAGGACAATTTGAGGTGGGAAGTCCAGTTTACTATGAAGGAAGACTCAGATCAAGCCAAGATTTTTACCATGATCTATTTCTGATATACGAATCCTACTGGTGGAGTTTGAGCTCAATCCGAGTTCGTTTGTAACTTTTACGTCTTCTTCAGTTAAGGACAAATTGGCTTTATCACCCCGGTATAGCCATAGTTCTTAGTGAAAGGGTATTTTCGTCCAAATAAGACCTAAATATGGCTAAGTATGAGGAATTTCTTGGCCTAGGTGATATACTCCATATATCCAAGGTCACCTCTCAGCCAATTTAGTAGTTTCAGCTCATTGGAGGCAACAGGGACTACACCTGATACAGCAGATGCAGCCTATCACCTCATACTACCTAGTACCTCATACTACCTAGGTACTATGAGAGCGAAATCGCCTATATGCTATGAGGGACGCCTCACACCCTTCTCCTCATCCTCCTATCACCTGCTGCAGCATCCAGGAGGAGAAAGAAGTTTCACTGCAACTTCCTGGAAGTTTCCTCCGACCAATCAGAAGAGTTCGACTTTCTCAGCAAGTAAAGCCCACTAGATTCAAGGCCCATGCCGCCCCCTATATAAAGGAATCAGTTTTCAGAGCTTCAAACCAAGTCCTACACTTCATCGAAGTCTCATACTTCAAAAACTAAGCTCCGTGCTTATTATCTCTTAGGCTCCGCGCCTTTTTATCTTTTTCATCACGAGTTCTTACTCGTTCTTTATATTTCTCTTGTTCAATCTCGTCCAAGGACGTTAAATCTTCAATCTCTTGTTTATTTTAGAAAAGACGGCAATTGAATTGTCCTTTTCACCCATGTTCTTGTTACCCTTTTGAAAGTCAATCTAGTGGATCGATAATTTAAATGCTTCGGTGTGACTTTGATCCAGTCTCCAGAAATCGCTCTGATATTTACTTTTTCTCAACCTAGTTTCTTTGTCAATTTCAGCAAATTGACTGGCACGCCCTCATGCTGTCATTAAGTAGTTTTCGCAGAAACTCTTCCAAGAGATTTTTGGCGCAACAAAACCAGAACTAGAAGTGCCATAAAATTCACACCAGTTCTCTTGGTAAACAAAGTATAATCTGCATTGGATTGAGTAAAGCCATATGCCAATAAGGCTTCTATTAGTTTAGCATTCCACTGTCTACTAGCCTACCTCAAGCCATCTAATGACTTATGAAGTTTGTAGACCTGATTCTTCCCATGAGCATGATGAAGATTAATTTTGATGCTTCTTTTTGCTCCACTAGGAAAAAAACGAGTCTAGGGGTGGTTATTCGTGATAGTGGAGGAGAGATAGTTGTCACATGCTTCTAGGAGCCTATTTGAGGTGGAAAATGTAAGGGTTTTCACCCTTGTTTCTTCTTTGCAATAGGGGGGAATTACAATGCAAAATTGAGCTTATGATTGTAACTAATTGAAATACTTTTATAAAGAACACTAGGAAATGATTGCAATGGGGTGAGATTCAATTATTTCGGATGCTTGATTGCAAGAACAAAGAGCAAATAAGTTAACAATCTACTTCTAGTTTGAGATTAATCTACTCCTAATGGCTACTTTTAATCAACCAATCAACTAAGGATTTTGAATCTGTCTTGTTTAAATTTGCCTACCCTCGTTAGATAAGAATTTCTCCCATTTATAATGTCCTTATGATAGTTAATTAACTTCCTTATCGACATGAATTTAGACATGTGGAAATCATTTAATTTTATCTCCAAATAAAATGGTTAATAACCGGTTATTAACTCAATAATAACCATAATTAACTTCTTTCAATTAAGCAAAATAATATCAAATACAAGCCCAATTTCTTTCTCTAAGATCCAAACAACTTAGGCCGGCCCAATCACTTAATTTTGTCCAACATAGTGTGAGGTTTGTTTCTGAATCTCTCTGTGCGCAGGTCTACGTGATCTTGTTTGGTTTTGAGATCAATCCAGGAATATCTATACTAATTATAATGTCAAAACCTGAGTTTGTCTCACGAGTTGACTCAGAGACAAACTCATTTTTTTAAAAATTTAAAACAAAATAAAAACTACCCATTTTATATAAAACTACCCATTAAAGGATAAATATAATACTTAAATTAAAACTACCCATTTAAAAAAAAAACTACCACAAACTACCTTAAAATTCTTTTATTTTAATATACACTCACGTAGTGAGTGCCCTGTGCCTTGTGGTGTTACAGAGCCATTCATTAATAGAAGTTAATACCTTTACTTTGAAGTTCTTATGTAGGAAAAAAATAAAAATTAAAGCAGTTAATGAGATTTAAAAGACACGTTCAGTTTTATGGAAAGATGACACTTTAATTTATGAAATTCGGAGGGGTGCACAACTTGACCCTAACATTAGAAAGTTGGATGGTATTCTATAAAATTCGGAGGGGTGCACAACTTGACCCTGCCCTGTGTCCGGGAAGGATGCGTTCTGGCAAAAGAAAAAGGCCATGAAAATATCATTGTGGAATTCGATTCTGCTACGGTTATCCATGATATTAATAGAAGTGATGGGAAACTTTCTTGGAAGACCAGTACCATAATTGAAGATGTCAAAGATCTGCTGAAGATATTCAAAGAAACCAAAGTGTCCTTAGTGAAGCGAGAAGCGAATGCTGACTGGGTTGCTAGGCAGCACAACATGGGGATGGAGCTTAAGGCATGGGTCATTCGATCCCATCTTCATTAGTCCACATTCTCAACAAGGATGGACTCTCATGCCCTCATTAATTTTTTTTGTATATCACCCTGGTATTAGGAGGCATTCCCTTAATGTCCTCACTACTAGTCTCAGGGTCTTGTTTCCTTTTGTTTTCTTTTGAACTGATACTCCCTGTAATCAGTTTTATCATTAATTAATATATATTTCTTCTTTAATGGCCAAAAAAAACTGTAATACACACCTTTTTCATAACAAAGACACATGTCATTATTGGCTATATTTAGTGTGAGTGTTTTACATAGGAGTATTTCTCATATGTAACCTAGGTATAGAAACAAAGTTGTGCCGTCCCTTTATTTTGTGTTGAAAAGTACGCCGGGTAATTTGCTTATGAAGAATTGCTTTTCAGTTGATGTAAGTTTATGTTTCTGTTGTATCATCTTTTCTTTAATAAGATTTGTTCTGATTTTTTATTTTGGTGAAAACAATTGTTCTGATTTTTATCAGTAATTCAATGGCGTTATGCCTGTTGGTAGCAGTTTAATTATGTTTAATTTTGTTAGTCTTCTATTAGTATCAATATATATACCAAAAATCTCTGGCATAACAGAAATCAAAAAAGAAGAATTAATACAATTTCAGGATTATGTTTTTTTTTTTCCCTTATCTTAATTTTTATGAATATTGGTTCGTGTGCCTTAAGTGTTGTTTTACTTGATGATTATTGCAGATGCCAATTAGGATTTAATTCCCTTCTGGTAATTGATTGATATCTTGGAACTCTCAAGTTTGCATACCATGGAATCCCCACAGGAGTTAATAGAGCTGATGGTCTCTAATACGCTTAGTCTTTCTGATGTGTATGATAGATTCAGTGATCTTCCTGAAGCCATCATTCTTCATGTTTTCTCATTCCTTGATTACAATGATATTGTTCATTTAAGTTCTGTCTCTCGAAATTTTCGGAAGATATGCTTGTGTTGTCCTAACTTGTTATTCAAGTTAGCTTTTGATAACAAAAAGTGCACAGCCAATTGTAAAAAGTTTCAGAGATTCCTAAAGGACTTTCTGGATCTTCACAAGGCACAAGAAATCCATCGCCTTGGTCTACATTGGTTTTGCCACTCTAAAGCATATGACTCTAGAGGATCAATTTTTCCTGAGTGGGTTCAAAAGGCCTTAAGAAATAAGGTCCAAGAGCTGGATATTGCAGTTCCTGTAACAACTGATCACAAACCCTTCAAGTTTCCAGGCGGTAGAGATCAGTTTAAATCATTGAGGGCGTTGAAGTTGAAGTTGAAAGGCGGCAAATCAAACTTGTTGGCATTGAAATTGCCCTCACTCGAGGCCTTGTCGCTGACTTCTGTATCTGTTGATGATCGTTCCAAATTTGGAGAATGGGTGTCCAACTCCTGCAAATCCCTTGAAGTATTAAATCTTGAAGAATTTAGTGACATTCATTATCTCAACATTACCAGTTTGAGTGCCATGTTCCTGGAGATGGGAGCTTCATCATCAGTTGTTCCTCCCTTGAGAAGTTATCAATTACCAAGTGCAGCTTTGGTAACTTCTATCTCTATGTCATGAATTCACCTTCTCTCAAGGGTCTGCAAATCTCTGACTGCGACATTTTTGCCAACTTTAATATCCACGTCACCTCAGCTCAGCAACTTGAAACATTCACTTTGACTATGAAATTGACTTTCTGCATCAAGGAGGGCAGCATACCTAGCATCAATTTACCCAACTCTCTTTCTCTGCGCGACGCTGTTATCAGCCTTGAACCTAGTACAAGTTTTTTTGGTCTTCATGAGTATTCCATTTTCACCCATAATGGCTTAGTTACGCTTATTGATGGTGTAAGACATGCCAAAAGTCTACAACTCAACTTCCAGATTATTGAGGTATAAGAAACTTCTTACACATATACATATACATATCCCTATTCTATATATTTTATCTGTCTTGTAAAATGTTTTTGATGTTCTTTCTTAATACATATATATACAGGCTTTGTCTCAACATGATCAATTGCCAGAATTCAAACGTTTGGAACATTTGGAAGTAGCAGTTGCTGAGTTGAACTTAGATAACATCGCTACGCTAGCTGCCTTTCTTGTCGAATTATGCAGTTTAAACACTCTTACATTGAGATTTAAGGAGAATGCTACTCAACTTTCTGAAGCAGAGGTTTGTAACAGCTGGACTTTGAAATTTGTCTGGGGGGTGCTTGATTTTAATTTCAGCTATGTTTTAAGTTGAATTGGTTTTGGCATAATATTTTTTTCATTGCTCTTTCAGGTAGCCAACGAAATCTGTTCAGAAGTGGAGAAGCATGGGGTGGACTCTAATTATCTGAAGATGAAGATTATATGCTCAGCGATAGAAAATAAAGAGGAACAAGTTTTAGGCCATACATGAAGAATTAGAGCTGGCTTTTTCTGTTTCGTAGTGAGATTAATCTGCTTGCTATTTGAGATTAATCTGCTTGCTATTATATATGATAATATATATTTCCTTTAAGAAATAGTATTAGTACATTACTACTATATATATACATTAATTAAAGAAGCTCTCTCTATCTCGAATATCTGATACTATCAGATCATTGTTGAATATTCAGTACAGATTTCCAGCAATATGTTAATTATATTGTTAGTTTTACCAATCAAAAGTGAGAAAACAATCTGTCAAAGATGAAAATATATGTAAAATCCAGGTTATATCAAATGGCAAGATGGTACATATCAAACCAAGGAAGAATAAAAATTGTTATGTTATGGAACATCAAAATACGATTGCATTCCAAGCATCGTAGGAAGAAATTGAATAGAGAAGTTTCAGACAACAAAATTAGCTTCATTTATTAGAATGTAACTGAATATAAAATATATTGTGTATGTTCAGGGAAAAGCAAGAAAAAAAGAACAGAGGATTTTATAAATATAACAGTGTCTAAATGTTCATTGAAAAGGAACTGGGACACCTTGCTTCTTGTTAACAATGGCCATTGCCATGTAACGGGTTCCCATTCCGATAGGCACCTGATCATCTGGTCCCTCCCAAAAGGGGGCTTCACCTTCGCCCACCAAACGCCAGTATCCAGTCCTTAATGATTCAGCTTGCTCATCTGTGCAGTTCTGTAGCAGCGCTTCAACTCGGAAATTTATACCAAGCGAACCAAGGAACTGGGATTGAGTAATAGGGCCATGAACAGACACATCATCTGAAACATGAAACATGTTAAGACCATCAAATTAATCTTCATTTATCACTGATTTCAATCCAAACTCCTTTTAGAATGAAAAGTAGTGTAATACAACGAGTACGATAATGCCAAAACAGTAAGGATTCAAACCTGAAGCTTCCTCAGCAGAGTGCCGGATGCAAGCAAAATCAACATATGCACTGAGATCCGCAGTCCCGGGGTTGTCTAGTATGTCAACAAACTTATGCTTTCGAATTGCCTGCAGAAATTACTTGTGTTTATTAATATAAGGTAGAAAGGAGGAAAGAAATGCAATTCAAAACTGTTAAAGTGGTGAAAGCTAGACTCGGTTAATTTTGTCCAAGTTTTCAGCACATCATTCATGTAACATGGAGGCACTTGACCTGCAGACTATCTGACACCACTCCATTCAGGCCATAATCAATAATAAGAGCCCCACCTCCATCAGTGCCTATTCTCTTTGCAAGTGTCTGAGTTAAGTCTATTGATTTGGGGCAAACTTCAATTTGATTAAGCTTCTCTATTTCTTCAGGCACAGCCCACTTGCAGCGCTTCATTAGGTACAAAGTTGCAGGTGTAGGCTGCGGAGATAGAACAAAACGAAACCTAACCACATTATACAAGAGAGTATCAAGCATCTAAACTCTTTCGATTAACAAATTGACTGAATCTTGTCAGAGAAGATAACATGTTCTTACGATGAATCTTCTGTGACATCTACCATTTTCTCACACCATCCACGAGAAGCCCTCTGCAAAGAATTTCCTTTATTAAAATGATACATATGAAATACAGACGGTAAAACACCATGACAAGCTAAATAATGTATAATCAAGATTGAACTTTCAGGAAACATAACAAACTTGTCTCACTCAAAGACCACGGCAAAAACTCATGGCTAAGTACCATTTTAAGTTATTTAGCTTTTAGCAAATCTTTCATGGCTAGATGTCTAATTTACTGCAATAGCATTTGGCATCCCTGATATCAATGATCAGTAACAAGAAAAAGAAATAAGTAACGTGTCTTTTAATCCAAATGGCAAGAATGAAGGCTATAACAAGTCTGCACTGTTTAATCAATTAAGTTGAAATGATAACAGAAATTTCATATGATGACACTAACCTAATACAGGATCTTTAAAAGTTAAAATTTATAGCTCTACTATTTAAGTTCCAGGGTTTTACTATTGATGAGGAAAGGAGGCCAGCACAGGCAATTATTTGCTTACTGGTGGCAAGAACAGATATTGGTTAGTCCTAGTATGAATGTACAAGACACATACCTGAAATTGATGGATTGGCAATGCATCATAGAATTCATGTGCAATAATAATAGTGGGCACTGCAATATATGCAAGAAAATTAGAAAATAATCAAGGGAGGTCAGAGCTAGTTAATCCATAGACTGTATGATATACTTTAGATACTTCAAACAGTTCTCAAAAATCCAAACAACTTGCATGTGCTTGTTTTCAGAGAAAGCAATTTAGAAGCAAGTAATCTCATACATCCTGATGGAACTTGTTCCAGTGCAGCATGCCACGATACAGGCGCCCCAGCCAGTGTACTTGTTATCCTTTTCTCCACATTTTCACTGGTATTATCCTCATCCACACATTTCAAGTTTTGGTGCTGAAGCTTTTGAAGTGCTGGGCTGCATTCCACCATATGTATATGCAATGACTCTGTGAAATTTTTAAATTTTGATGCACCCTACAAGAAACAACATCAGGCCAATGGAATCCTTATATAAGTAAATTGAATTTTAAAAAAGTAAACTTTTTTCCTCTTTTTTTGAGAAGAGAAATATACTCAAAAAGCACCAAGTAGCATATATTTCACATTTAGAAGCAAATTTGACACGGAAATATAAGTGGCTATCATACACGAAGAAGATCAGCCATCAGCGTTCCTCGGCCAGGGCCAAGTTCAACCAGGTTCACTCTCTTTGGTTGTCCCATTTGCTCCCATAAACACATAGCCCAAACACCAACCATCTGAAATTATGACAGTAGGAACAATAAAGTAACAGCCTGATTACTATAGGAGATGTTATGAAATCACCTTCTGTTGATTCACATACATAAAAAATTCAGAATCCAGATTACCTCGCCAAACATCTGGCTTACTTCAGGAGATGTTATGAAATCACCTTCTGTTCCAAAGACATCCCTATTAATATAGAACCCAGCCTTGGGATTTGTTAGGACTTCTTCCATATATTCTGCCACCGATATCGGCCCACCACGAAACTGAAAATATATAACCAGTAAAGCATAGTGTTCAAGCTCAAAAGCCATTTGCAAGTACTCAAAAGAGACACCCGAAGCATGAGTTTAGTATTCACGGAAATAATCCTACGTTAAATGCAGCAGTTGACAGCCAATTTCGATGATTTCCAATGCATTGAAATGAATTACTATAAACACAAATTTAGAACTTAATAAATCATAAAAAGATCAATCTTACTAACCTTAATAATGCCTTTGAGATGCTTGACAAGTTCAGAGTCTGAAGAAGGTTCATGAGAATGCTCTAAAAACCCACCAAAAGACAGAAATTAGCCCCAAAAAGGGTAACGAAAGGACCATATAGAAAGTACATAAGGTGATAAAGCTACCTGGTGGATTGTAGAGTCCAGAACGGTCAATGGAAATGGTGTTGGTGGATTGGTCTTCAAGGTGTTCGATGGAATTACTGTGAGGAAATTCAGATTGAGAAGAGGAAGAATAGGAATAAGAGAAAACAGAGAATTTGTTGAGTAAAGGAGGTGTGGAATGTGCAGACAGGAAACGGCGAGCGGTGGGAGCTTGTTGAAGAAGCTTCCTCAGCATATTTGCTGCTCAGAATGATGTTCGCTTTTACAATGGAAATGGAAAGTTAGGGAAAACTGAGATGGCCTTTGTGGGGCGGCAGCAGGTCATCAACATACGGTGCTATGCTATCACCGGGATTCGAAGCTCGCACATTGTTCCCTTGTTTAAAACCACAGGCAGTCTCTCTCCCTTTTATAGTAAATTTACCGTTTAGACAATGAACAGTGTTAGGGGATGTAGCTCAGATGGTAGAGCGCTCGCTTAGCATGCGAGAGGTACGGGGATCGATACCCCGCATCTCCATTAGTATGCACATTTTTATTCATTCTTTTGTCTATTTCAAAACACTTGCAGGATCGAATTAGACTTATTTTATAGAGATGGCACAACTTGCTTAAATCTTGTTGTCAGGGCAAAATATATGAAGAAGAAGGAAGGAGCGTAAAGGATGACAGGTTGCAACTTGCTAGTAATCTTTCCTTAATGAATTTTTCCAGGGGAGGTAAAGCTTGCAACAGCTTTATGTATACATGAGACAGAAATACCCCAAGTACTCGTACTCGAATAGCATAAAAGTAAAATCAATATAAGTAATTTTTTTTTGGCACAAGTCAAAAATCAATATAAGTAACTAGTAAAGCCAAAAAAAAAAAAAAAGCCAAAAGCAATCAGGAGAAATATATAGCATTTGGTGGACAATTAGGTAATGTTCCACCCGTTGTTTAAACCTTAACGGGTCAACCTAGATAGCTTTATTTTTTATTTTTTTTGGTGAAACTAGCTAGCTTAGTTCGTAGTATTATCAAATCAATTAATTTGGCCAAAAAAGAATCAATTAATTTGGCTAAAGAAGGACCTAATGATCTTACATGTCAGAGAACTGAAGAAATATTTTCACAACTTTTTTATGAAAAAAAAAAGATATTATCGGCCGACAAGAACTGAGCCGGTAACGTCATTTACGGACCAAATACGGTCGGATTTGAAATCGGACCCAGCCGAGTTGAGTGCATTCTGAAAGGTAAAGTAGGCTGCTTGGGCTTTGGAAGCTCTGTTTCACTACTTAACATGAAAACTACTTCTGGCATGGTTGGCCTATTTTCAGCATGATCCTGAACACAAAGAAGACCCACATGAATGCACCTCTTCACTTCCGATGAAGAAAACGACTCTGTTTCCAATGCTTCATCTATAAACTCTATCTCCTTGCTTTCGTGCCACATTTGCCATGCCTGAAACAAGGTCAATTTGGCCAAAATGTACTTAATTGTATATAGACCCAAATTACAAACCAAATGATCCAGCAACATATAGAAATGTGTACTTACATAGTTGACAAGGCTTATGTATTGATCAACATAATACGATGTTGTAACCTTCCTTCCATTCACAATCTCTAATACCAGAACCCCAAAACTGAAAACATCTGATTTCTCCGAAAATATTCCTCCCAATGCATATTCAGGGGACATATAGCCACTGGCATTTGGACAACAAATCAAACAAGCAAAATATTGAATTACAGGATCAATGGAGATCATAAGCATGTTTTTGAATGTATTTTACTAGGATGAAAATCTTGCTTACATTGTTCCCACAACTTTGTGTGTATTTGCTAGATGTTGCGTCCCCTGAAAGATCCGTGCCAATCCGAAATCTGAAATTTTGGGATTCATCTTGTCATCCAACAGGATGTTGCCGACTTTCAAGTCTCGATGTATAACTCTTAAACAAGAATCTCGGTGTAGGTAAAGCAGCCCCGAGCAACACCTTGTATGATGCTGAAACGCCTCGCCCAATTTAGTTGTGCTTTCTTTCTTGGATCTAAACCAATGCACCATTTCAGAATATGCATATCCAAGGGATAAAGAAAGGAAATTAAACAAAGTCATTGGTGGAATGGAATGGAACCAACCAAATAAAAATGTATCCAAGCTTTTGTTGGCCATGAACTCATAAATAAGTATTCTTTCTTCTTTTCAACGCAGTAACCATAGAGCTTGACCAGATTTCTGTGTTGGAGTTTGGAAATCAACATAACTTCATTCCTGAACTCTTCCAAGCCTTGCCCTGAGCTACTAGACAGTCTCTTCACTGCGACAAGCTTCTCATCTTGTAGCTTTCCCTGACAAAATTTTGGATAATTCAACGATTTATGCATGATGAATATATCTTTGTGCACACTTGTTTGAAATGTTTGCGAGATTACTCACCTTATAAACGGGGCCAAATCCTCCTTGACCAAGTTTATTTTTTGTATTGAAGTTATCTGTTGCAACTAGTATGCTATTCAAGTCAAACAATATAGGTAGCTCTGATGGATCTTCAAGTTTTAAATCTAAATGGCTTCTCAATGTGTAAACTTGGCAAGATTTGGCTCGAAACATCACTTTCATTAGCCAGTATGCCTTTGGAAATGCTCTTTTCTTTACCTGAATAATGAGATTTAAGGACAAAATGAATGAGTAATTCTATCACTCCAAGCTATGAATTTTGTTTGGTCATTAGTGGAAGGACAATGAATCAAATTATTCTAAAAGAGAAAGAAGAGATTACCAATATTTCTCCTACATCTTTGTCGGTATAGCACATATGCTAAGATGCCCAAAATGATCATAGCAGCAATTGTAGTGAGGCTGATGATGAGCTTTTTTCTTGGCGTTTGATCGCTGGCTGAGCAAAAAATGAAGCCAAAGTTGATTTGTAAGAAAAAGAAACAAAAATGTCAAGAAAGATGAGTGAAAAACATGAGAAAATGCGAGCAGAAATTATACAGAGAGTAACGAGCAAGAAGAACTCATGACCACCAGAGGAAAACTGCTGCATATCTAAAAGGTTTCCACTCCGAAACGAGACACTCAATCCCATAAACTTCTGCGTAACCGATGCATGAACAATTATCCAAGCACCATTGCTGGCAAAACGTGGCGTCAATATCTATAAACTCATAAAAATCTGGAAGTTTCATCCTTTCCATTTTGCGAAACCCATCAGCCTTTCCCCTGTTTTTACTAGTGCTATTTTCATTTGCCTCACAGAGTAATTCGGTTTCTCTAACACATCCCTTTGTCCAATTACCTTTGCTCCATTCATCGTTTGACTTTGGCACGAATCCTTCTAAACAACTGCAAATTGGTGATTCAAAAGGCTTACAAACCCCAAAAGGCCCGCAAGTTCCATACATATCACATGGATTTGCTATTGCTTCCAAAGAAACATTCAAGTCCTCATCAATTATACTTAAATTTCCATCTGGAGGAAGAAACATGTTTCCATAAAAGGTTTGGTTGTAAGGTTTAGCATAAAAATAAGCCGTTCCTAGTTGATCATCAACATTGAGAGTAAACACACTTGAATATGAAGAATCCATATCTTGTATACCAATAAAAGTGGTTTTATCCCACGGCCCACTTCTCCAAAAAGGAAGAGATCCATTAATCCAAGTGTAAGCTTGTGGTGGGGATTGAAGAGGGTCTAATCCAAGAACAAAACTCCCCGGCGATGGATCGTCGTCGGTTTTCCATGATGTTAAGACGCGTCTCTCTCCAGTTTTACTGTTGAACCCTAAACTTCCCCCAGGTAAGAGAGTATGAGAAGGATGATCAAAGCTCTGCCATAGAATCGTTCCTTGTGTATCTTTTAGTGCAAAGTTTCCATCATCCAAGAGCTGTGCAATTGTTGTAGTATTTGATGAAATGGAAACATTAGTGGACCAGAGAGTTACTTGGTTTCCACTTACAAGCTTCAGATTCCCATCACTGCCAACTGATAAACCTGTGGAGGAGTCTGTAACTGGCTGCTCTCTGTTGGCCACCCAAACAACTCTTCGGGCAGGTATATGTTTATACCATATCCCCACATATTTGTTGATAGAATTGTTATTAGGCTGAAAGAAGCCTAACTCAAAAATTTGGGTAGAAGAGGTAAGAACATGTTCTTGTGATAGTGGATTTGATCCAGTTATGTTGTTAGTTGCAGAGCAACCGTGGAACAGAAGCAAGAGGAATATCATGTGAGAAATCAAAATTCTACTTCACCTTGGTTTTTTCCTACCCATGAGTTTTTTTCTTTTGTTTTTTTGCAATAACAAATAATGAATAACTATGGGTTAAACAAGCACAACTGCCTTCACAGTTTTTCTCTGTTTTCCATGAACTATAGGATTCTATTCAATTTTGAACAGTGGAGAAATATAATTTGAAACTATACACTTTCCTTCCAAATCTCTAAACCTTTACTAATCTTTGCCTTAGTCATCATAATAATCTTTTATTGCTATTTGCTTGCAACGTTGACCTGATAATTAATAAAAACTAGAGGCTCAAGGATTTCAAGCAATCTGGAAATTAAGATAAAAACATCTCATTGGCCTTGGAGATGAGATAGCCACCCCTACTTCTAAATTTTTTCTCACCAAGAAAAAAAATAATATAATGAATGGAGAATATTTCCCCAGGGAAATTAATACTTCTTCCTTGACTTTTTAAGCAAATATAATTTTAATTTTCAATGAAAATTGTCAAATCAAATATTATAGAAGTAATTAGTACAGGCCAAACAGCATTTGGTGGACAATAATGTAATGTTCCAGCCGTTGTATATACCTTAACGGGTCAACCTAGCTAGCTTACTTGGTCAGTTAGATCAATCAAAATATTGCTAGTGTCAAGAAAATTGTATTACTAAAACAGTTACAGAATCAGGATTATCAGTGGTGGGTATCATTAAAAAACCAAAAAAGAAAAATCACAATATCTATCTTCTTCTCGAAGGAAAATGCCTTTTTTTTTTTCTAAATGAAGGTCAACTTTGTAAAATTGAGAAGGAGATATTTGCAATTAAGCAATAGAACAAACTGGGAAATAAAATGGGCCCAATCTCGAGAGAAAAGAAAAAATCTTCGGCCTAAGTTTGAGATCAACATAACTTCATTCTCAAACTCTTCTGTTCCTTGGCCTGAGCTACTAGAAAGTCTCTTCACAGCTACAAACTTGTCAGCATCATCTATAAACTGGGCCGAATCGTCCTGACTCCTGACCAAGTTTGTTTTTTATGCTAAATTTGTCAGTTGCAGCTAGTATGGTATTCAAGTCAAACATAGGCAGCTCTAATGGATCTTCTAGCTTTATAGCTGCTTCCTCTTTTGTTTACCTGAGTTCAAAGCAATTAGGTGATGGGATTGTAACTGGGAAAATCCTAATTAAGAAGAATCGAATTTTAACTTAAACCAGAAATTTCCCACAGAGACAAAGAAAAAGAATTTACCTAGTTTCATAGATCTTTGTTGGTGTAGGACATATGCTAAGAGCAAGTTATAAATTTTAATTTGTACATGGCAATGCACCATTCACACATGTTCAATTAGGAATAAAAATGACATGCATAAACATTGTACATTAAACCTTTGAATATCTGATAAATTGAAATTCTATTTCTAACACTTAATCTGTTCTAGTTCTAACAAAGTTGATGCATGGTTTTCAAATTGTATGATCCCATGCTTCAAAATCTGCAGAATTGTTTAGTTTCCACCAAAAAAAGTAAATTTTTGATGTTAAATAGTACTAGCAACCAAAACGTACACTATAAAACAAATATCAGATCACTACTAGTACTATATCTATATCTTTCACCTTCACATCAGCGCATAAATATTTTGGCAAAATCTATTCCTTCGTTTGAATGATGTTGGAGAACCAAGTTTGCAATCGGAGAAGCAACCACCTTTGCTTGAATCTGTTGATTGGGAACTTGATGACACATATGTTTTAATTTGCACAACTCAGGGCAAGGGCAGCTTGTATTGTCGAGAATGATCCGCTCAAGTGCAACAGCATTTTCCATCAAATAGAAAACAAAAGGATTCCCACACCTACCATAAAAGGTTCTGATTTTAACTTGTTTCAAGTTGGGGAAAGGGTCCTTACTTGAACATGACACAAACCGGATTTTGCTCGGCAAACCAAAAGCTGTCAAGTGAAATTTCTGCAGCAAGGGACAAGCTAGAAGCACAGGAATCATGTTGAGAAGATTGCAGTACTTTATGTCAAGAATCAACTCCAGTTGCTCGAGTTTGCATAACATGGCCATGCTTACAGGAATTTGAATTTGAGGTTCCGACTTTGGGTCTAATATGGTCGTCGACGTCATTGAGGTATGGATTGAGGTTAAGCTTTTGAGTTGAGGAGCATCAGTTGCAAAACCTGTAATAAACATGTCATCCACAGTCCGATTATAACTTTGTAGATCAAGATCCAGGCGCATTTGTTCTAGTTTCGGGACATTGGAAAAACAAAGTTTTGGGTTGGGATAAACCCTTTCTTGATCCATTATGTGGAACTCAAAGTGAGTGAGATTTGCCAAAGACGAGACTTGAAGCTTCTCTAAATGCAAAGGGCTAAAAATTTGCAAACACTTGAAATTAATGAGGCTTGGACCGGCAATGGTCATGTTAGGATTAAAAAGACAATTCCTTAGCACCAATTTCCAGAGGTTGACACAAGTAGAAAAGATGGATTCCAATGCAGTTTCGTCTACCTTCACGTCTTCTAACTCGAGGGTTGCTAAGGAATGAATAACATCACTAACTTTAGCTTGTGGTGGTAGTTCTATGCAACAATTTTGCAGACGCAAGTGCTTCATCTTTGATGGTCGTAGCCCTGAAAATCTTTCAAAGGAAAAGGGATAGGAAAAATTTGCAACATCCTCGTGATTACCATAGTCTACATAGGCCCAATTCAGTTCTTCAACAACCTTGAATATGTTATTTTCACGAAGTATATCAGCTTGATCATTATATTTTTGCCATTCTTCCTGACTTACCTCCTCCTCCATAGCCACGTCATTGATATACACCCAAGGCCAAAACTTAGGAAGCGACATACGGAAGGATTCAATTTTTGAATCCAAATTATTATAATGCTTCAACAACTTATGGACTGATACGATATGTTCGAGCCTAGTAGAAAAATTTATCTTCTTCTTAGTAGGAGTATCAGACATGATAAAGGTGTCGACATCAAAATTGAGGCGGGACATAAATAAATATAGATTTTTCCATCTCTTTGATAATACGCTAGTGCGAATTGCTTCCTTCGCAGGTAGAAAAGAGATGATTATAGATAAGATTTCATCTGGTAGTTCTTCCATCATGAACCTGTTCAAATCCATTCCCTACATAAACATATATTATTTTTTTTTTTGCATATATAGTTTGATTAGAATAAAATTTATATAATGAGAAAAAAAAAA